>JANHGB010009434.1:28101-56656 GCA_026283785.1 Coracopsis vasa
TTCTATGATTCTATGATTAATAGTCCTTTCAAATTCAGACTGAAAACACAATCTAAGAAAACAAAGTTAAAAGTTTAAATAATGACTGATGACTATCCTCCCCATTGGGCCAGTTGTTTCATTACATATTAATACATATGTAACATAATACCTGAGTATGCTTATTCATTGCACATTAAGTGCCATAAAATGTTTTGAAATCAGTACCTGATCTAGATATTTAACTGGGAGGAGGTGTCTTGGAAAATGACATCAGACAAGTAACATTCATATATTTGCATTCATATTTTGTAAATATGTATGATATTTGTATGTGGTATTTTGCCAAGTATTCTGCTGGAACTTACGTTGAAATAAGCATTTGATATAATCACAGTAACAGAGTTCTGAACTGAGATTCCTAAACAAACAAATCCCTAAAAAGCTAATGCTCTTAGGATGATGAACTTGGCACTGTGGGTTTTCTTCCTTAGTGTAAGTTGAAAATGTATCTGAATAATTAAGCCTTTGCAAGTCAAATGAGCTAGTAAGACTCTTCAGCTTCAGCTGTTATATCATGTTGTTCCTTTGAACATTATTTACAATGCATCAAGAAAGAAAACAAGGGATGATCCCGCTGTTCCTGAGAAATGCTGCTAATGAGACTTCAGGCACTTCTTTAGCATTTGCAGGACCACCCCGGTAGGCAGTTGAATGCCACCAGCTATGCATCCACTGCATTTTAACCACAGTTTAGGCCAGTGCAGGTGAAAGTATTCAGGAAGAAGTCAGCTCTTCCTAGTGTAATTTAGAGGGGTACTCTGGACCCTTAAAAACCAGACTTTTCTAAAGTCAAGAGGAGTTTAGGCAATGTCTCCCAGAGTAGGAGGAGCCTAAGTATCTGCTCTACATGCCTGACAAGCAATTTGGCATTACTGGTGTTAACTCTTCTACAGTTTGTATTACTTAACATTCTGCTTGTGTTGCTATAAGACAGTTCCTGAGTGCCTTAGAGTCACTCCTCAAATGCATCTGTTGTTTCCTGTTAGAATTTAGCGCTGCCATTCCAAATAGTAATTTGAATGAAGTAATAAGACTGATTCTTCTGACCGAAGTCTGGTGTTAGGAGTGCTGAACTACTCCTGTCAGATAGTTTGTCCCTCAGCCTATCCACGCAAGAAGAATCAATGCATTGGAAATGTTCATGTTTTAAAAATACTACAGCTAGTAGGCTGAAAGAAAATAATCTGAAACTCATTCCGTTGCATCTTTCCACTGGATGAATCTGCTACAGGATAGTAATAATTTTGTGACAGCAGAACCATATGATAAAATCTAGCTGCAGGAAATGAAAAGGCAGGATATTTTAAAAGCCTTTAAAATCAGCAAATAATGTCTAGCAATCCAATCATATTGTCTTGATCAAACGACATTTCCTAGTGACTTTTATGTCTGCATACTGGAGAGCAAAAAATACTGCATGCTGTCCAAAGGAATGAACCTACCAGAAGCAACTGTTTCCCTCCTCTAGCATTGCTTTACTGGTATCCAGGTATCAGAGATGCAGAGAAAATCTTTATAAGCTTTGATGGGCCTCTCCAGCTCTTACAGACATTAAAAAGGGGCAGGAATTTCTGCAAGATTTATAATCAGGATTCACTGAGAAAAGGCTAGTCTTTGAGTTAAACCCTGTCTTTTGCAAAACCAAATCTATCTTGTTTAAGTGGGGTTTTATTCAAAGAGAACCAGATTATTGGATTTTACTGAAAAGTATTTTTTCCTGTTTCATATTAGAAATAGATGGTCTGTGATAATTGGAAGAAAATAAGCAGCAAGGCAAATTAAGGTAAATGAAAAGGAAACTGACTGTTAAAACCTTAACTGGATTGGTTACACAAATTGTTTTATACCGACAACTGAGTAATTATTCAAAGGGCAAAACTTCAAAGACTCCCACACAAGTTAGAGGTATGAAACCTCTGGAATTCATTAGGCAAGACTGGAGCTCATTTGCATGCAGTGTGCGCAAGTCAACATGAGATTATTTCCTCAGAAAACAATATCTTAACAGGAGACTGCTCAGTACTGACAATTTCCAAAAGCATTTTCTAATTTTAAATAGATGAAGAAATGTCCTGCAATGTAACATTGCACACTCATACAGTATATTGAGACAAAATTCTTGAAACAACAATAACAAACACCCATCCTCTTTCTTTACAGCATGAGTGCACCATATTGCACACAAATTGCAAGCGGTGTTTCTTGCTAGGGAAATACCTATCCACCACAGAACTACAGCAGTTTAACAGTTTGTAGATCACAAGTGCAAAAATTCTCTGATTTTCACAGACCTTTAGCAGCAGAAAAGACCTTCATTTCTTTCTGACAACAAAATGCCTGGCCTAGATCTGCATATAACAAATACAAGTGCACTAAAGACATTCCACAAATCCAAATAAGCAATGGTAGCCAGGATGTTTCACTAAGATTTTACAGCTCTACTATCAAAGAGTGAGTTTCCAGTAATTTTAAAGCATTTTCCTGTTCCTTTTACTAAACCTGGTAAGAAGCAACTTGATAAAACTTGAAAAAGCGCTGTTAACTGAGATGGGGAAAGGACAAGAAAGATAGAATGAAGGATAGCTAATCATTGTATATAGAATGAACCTTTTGCTTGTAACTAAGCATCCTGGACCCCAGGTGGACTCTTTAACAATGATAAGGAAGAGAACTCCTCAGTTAATGTTTAGGGAAACCACTTAGAACCAACTAAGGAGCAGGCAAATGGACAACAAGGCTGGCCAACTCCAAAGTTCAACCAAAGGATGAAGTGATGAAGAGGAAGATGATGAAGAAACGACCACCAGGGGTCCCAAAGACCACTACCACATTATTGTGCGCACGTGGGAGGAATTTTCTAGAAGAATGATGTCATGTATAAGTGGTGCTGTGAATATGCATGTAATGTAATGAATATGTATGTTTGATGACTATATAATCATGGCTCGTTTAGTGCTCAAGCAAGACGTGCTCGGAGAAGCTATCCCCCGTGTTTCCCAGTGCTGCAATAAAGAATACCTGCTTGTCAACTTAAACTTTGGTGGCGAGTTCTTAAGAGTTTCTCTACAAATCATAACCAAGCCACTATTTTACAAAAGTATTTTGGCCTGAAGTGTTATCATGCTCACAGCAATTAATCATATGGCCACAGAGAGCAAAACAGCACAGCATTCAAAATCTGCTTTCTTACTAGAGAAACGTATCTTTATTAAGTACTAAAAAAAGAAGGCAATTGGGAAGAATCATCCTAATTACAGTTTCCAACAGAAGTATATTAAAAGATGGAAGGCACCCTAGGAGAGCTGTTCTGAACCCCGTTGTATATTTATTGGTAGGTAAACAGATAAACCTCCCCTTTATGATATAAATAGTCATCCATTTCTTTTTGGCAGAAATACTTTATGAAATTTAGCACAATAAACAGGCATTTCAAAACTTCTATTACCAAAATGCCAGAGATTTTAAATTATTATATAAGGTAAACCTTCCAAAACGAAAGGATTGAAAATCTACCACTTAACACTTGCAAAAGCCATTAAAAGTACCATAATTCACAGTAACGGTTCATGCACAGAGCAATAGAAGAGTCTGAGTAAACAAATTCCAGGTACAAATTTACAATCAAGCAGCTTGATCAGTCCAGAATTAAATTAAAAACCACATTAAAAACATGCTGTCAGGCTGTACCTAAAGCAGAAAGTATGCTTGGACAGTGTTTTACTATTTCACTGTTAGATCAAGTCCAAATTCTACTGAAAATTTCTATGGGCTTTGCACAGAAACCTAAAGGGGTTTGGGGCTAATTGTAAGAATAGTGACTGTGCTTTTCATATTTGACTTTATGGCCACACCGTAAGCATTCTAAGCATTCCTGTGTTTTGAACAGAGAGAGGCTGGTGCCTCTGTAAACTGGACAGGAACTCAGATCCTCTCCATGGAGACTGAAGATGAAGGGAGCTCTGTGGGAATGTTGACACCATTCACTGATGGTTTGGTTAAGCAAAAGGCAGACACCTCTGTCAGTTTCTTCTAGTTTCCATGAGTAACAACAGTAGCAGAAATACCAATAGTAGTATGTGGCAAAATAATCTAAGAGCCTGTATATGTTTTCATCTCCACCTGTAATGAACATCAAGTCACCATGTTTTCATTAATTTTTAGCTATTTCAAACAAGCACAGACTAAGCTACTAAAGCAGCAATCACAGTTTTCAAGTGCAAAGTAGCCTTATTCTCAAACACTGTTAGGGGTGCCATCGTCTCTGAAGCTTTAGTGGTCAGGAAGAAATTTTAGCTGTTGTCAAGCACAAGCACAGCTCATCAGACCCCCCAGTTGTTTAGCTAGTTTTAACTTCTAGAGCTACATTACAACAGATGATGCAAAAAGCAAAATTTTAAGCCTGTTTCAGTCAACATGATAATAATGTGCCTAGCACTGTAACAAAAAGTAATCAATACACTGCAGATTTTTCTTTGTTAGTCAGGTGATATACCAGCTTGTGTCAGAAAAACCTAATGACCCCATTTTTCTATGAAACAACATCTTGCTCTGTTACAAAACAAGTAATGAAATATTCACTATTTGATTGAAATACTGAAGTTACATTTATCAGGGAAGGGATGGGAAGAGAGGAAGAATCAATTAAACAGGATAAACCCAACAATGAAAATACTTTAATTTCTTTTTTAATCTCTTTTCTTTTTGTCTTTTAATTACACGGCTATATTTAAATAAATAAATAAATAAATCCAAACCAGAACTATTTTCTAAAAATAAATGTCTGGAGAGAGTCATAATATTATTTTGTAGAACGTTCAGCTATTTCAGGTTTCGTCTTCAATTAATGCATGCAACTTAAATTATCATGTGTCAAAAAATTTACCAACACCTTTCTCAAAAGCAGAACTTGCTCTTCTGAAAGGGCTGGAGGGATAGTCAGCTCTAATCTGAGGTCACTAGAGACAACAGAAAAAGTCATTCCACTTACTGACATTTCAAAGAGCATTAAACCAAACCTGTAAGAATGGCATCTATGTGTCCATAGGAATAAGCAAAGAGTACATACTGTATTTTCTGGAGATAGCAACAAGGTACTGAATGTTATTTATCATGTTTCGCTTTTTTTTCAAAAAATGGTGGCAAAATGACATAGCATTTATCCTAAAATAATTAGGCAAAACCAAACGAGTTCTCTTAAGGGTCAAGACACTTAAAGAGGAATGACCATGTCTCATTTTAATCTCATTTCATCTACCCGGGATATCACATTCAGCACTATGCTTTATTCTTTCTGATTCATGTTTTAACCACCTGTATGTTTGTTTAAACAGAGCAATCACAACATGATTGCAGAATTCCCCTTTCAAATTCTGTATTTGTTTCTGTCCAGGAAGTTTATAAAATATCAGGTTCTGGAGAAATCAGACTTTCTGAAAACAAAGTGAAAGAGTGAATACATTTCGGAGATACATAGGTCAGTGAACATTCTTGTGCTCACATAATTCCTTTTGCATCCTCTGTTTGTTCATTTTTAACCCCTGAAGTATAACGCATGAATTATCCTATTGCACACATCAACCACTTGATAGTTTGTTTTACTAAAACTCTCATTGCTGTGGCTTTCCTTTAGGCTGCCAGAAAAGTTTAACAAAAAGGCTGATTAGTTCCTTTAAGTTCTCCCAGACAAAAAAACTACAAAGGAAGTTTACAGTAACCAAGGCCATTCATGCAAAAATAAGGCAGAGGCTCATTACAGTAACAACACACATCAGAGCACTTGAAGGTGCTCGGTCAAGAGGAAAAGCTGATGATGATTCAGCAGTCTGTCAAATAGAGAGCAGAAAGGTTCACGCTTAAAAAGCTTTAGTTAATGACATAATTGTTAAAATGCTTCTTAAGAAAATTGTGCTTAAAGAAACCCTTTTTTCTTTGTTTCACAGATGGATGGTAATTTTTTAGTAATGATTCATGAAAATCATTACATTTTTTTTCCTTAATAAAATCTTAGATAACATAGACACAGATATTGGTTACATAAATATGTGCTCATGTATTCCCCTAAGAAACTGCCTACAAAACACAGCTGACACACAGCAGATCTCCAAATCAAGTCTGGCCTTGCGAGCAGTACACTAACCACTGGGAGCATGCTGCAGGCGAGGGCTACAGTCCCAGCTCTGTGCCACTGCACAGGTGTTTGGGTCCAGGTACAAGAATTAAGAACAGAAATTGCCTTTCTTGTGTCTTTAAAAACCTCAAAGGCAGCTTGGAAGAGCGGTTTTAACAAATTGCATCCTCCCACAGCCCCACAGCAGAAGTCTGTGAAGGCAACAGATAAGGGAAATAAAAATAAAATAAGAAATGGAAAATGGGCAAAAGGATTCTGATATAGACTGAAAAGTGTGGGGGAGAAAACAATGCTATCAGATTTCAAGGTTGGCAGGGATATTGGAAGCCTGAATGAAATGCTGGCAAATTAGCTCCTGGCATTAGTAGCTCTGCTGTCCTCATTCTAGGACTTTACCTCAGTATCTCTCAAAAATATTAGCGCAGCTTTAAGACATGTTAAAATGACAGAAAAAGTGAAATAAACTTGATAAAAATGTTATGGCATTTGTTGATGCACCACGTTGTTCTAGGTAAAATCCAGGTACAGCACTAGGTCACTGCTTGGATTAGACTGAAACAGGAGAATCAGTGGAATTATTGCAGGTCTAACGTAATCAGACAGGCCTGATGGTGAAATGAACTGCAACATTCATTCATTTCAGCTCCAATTTCAACAGCCCCTGAAACTGTAGCCAGTTAGCTATTTTATATACATTAAAAGTCACAATCACTTCTGATTTGAATCGAGCGTATAAATACACCTCCTTTTTGCAAATACAGGGCACATAATGAGAAAGAACTCAGAATCTGGAAAGCAGAGAGTCATCGTATTTATTCTTTACCAGACTGTCTTCATGCACTGCCTCTTCCACCGATACTCGGTATGACCTTTCATAACCGCACCTCTCCTTGTACTTCATCCCATACTCTCCCTATGCCCCTGCTACTTCTGGAGCAGACCTAATCTTTGTATAGTCACAGTTTAGATGCTCCAAACCCTTATTTATAAGATATTTACGAAGCATGAAGAGAAATTATCTCTTTTAGTACAAAGATACTAATTAAGCTGAGTTCTTTATTTCATATGGACCTGTTATGAGAAAATCTTGATTTGCCAAGCAAGCAGCAAAAATGACAAATCACATGTGGTACATAGAATAATGGAATTTTCATCCATCTGGGTTTATATAGGATTGTTAGGATAAAATCCAGACACTCCTCTGTAAAGTTGCAAAGGCAAGTTATGTACGATCGAGGCCTATTTTCTTTCCCCCAGTACACCAAGAATTATTATGAGAAAAAGAGTAACGTACCCATTATCATATCTCCCCCTCCCCCCATTTTCACATTGCTTTTCCCTTTCATATTCCCCTACATATCCCCTGTAATCTATTAAGTTATAAACTGCTTTTATTTAATTTTTCTTGTATCACTTAATCAGTTTGGGGGGAAGTCAGGAAAGCAGACCCAAACAGAGACTGCATTAAACCAAATCTGTCTTCAACTTTTCTGCTTTTAACTTTTCTTACAAAACGCATTTTCCCTTCTGTCCTGATTGTACAAGGTGATACACTGTTGGGAGCACCTGCTACTTTCTCTCCCATGTGAAGCAATGATAACTATATATTACATATGCACTTATCCACAAACATACATAAAATCATACGTATAGCTCTATTATATGTAATAGTATTTACATCCTTTCTGTGTTACAATTGAGGTCAGTCTCTAGTGAGTCCTTAAATTTCATGGAGGTAGATATCCTAATGATAATCATCACCATGTCCTGGTAGGTTTTATTTGGTTGCATGTTACTTCACATAACAAAATGCAAATCATCTATAAACTATCTGAAAGATTGATTTCTGTTCAGCTGAATCAACTCCCTGTAAGATGATAAATTGTAAAGGCTCTTCTGCCCTTAAACCATTAATCCTGATTCATCAATTTTTATTAGTACAGTTGTGTAAACCTCTCCTGCTTAGCAACAAAAATCACCTAACTTTCCTGTAAGAGCATTTCTAACTTGAATGAATCTGCAGAAGATTGCAAATAAGGTGCATACCAGTAAAAAAAAAAAGTATCTAAATGCTATTATATACTATAAAGTGAAAATCACCACTTTCAAAAGGAATAAGGAATCCTGCTGGCAGTCTTCAAGGTCTTCCTTTAACAAATTACAAGCGCCTTCATAATTAAGCCCAGAAAGATGAATTTTACTTTTCTACCTCTGATTTATGCCTTACATGACACACAGATATTTCTAAGTTCAGAATACTGCAACTTACTTGTCCTTTCACAGGCAAAAACTTCTGCCAGAGTAGGAATGAGCCTAGAAAGAAAGGCAGCTTTCCTAATCTGCTTAACCAAAAATAAACTGGCAAAATGGCATTCACAGACATTGCCAATGACAAATCATTCGCAGGCCAAGGCAGGATGCATTTTTTTAAAGTATGCACTAAATTACACCTACTTGTTGTCGAATTTCTTCTTCCATCTTAACTGGGGATCCCAACTCTGCGACTTGTTTGACACCTTCACTAGCATATCCTCCATACTCCCAAAGGATGTAGTTTTTCGAGTGAGAACTACCAATGATAGCAGACCAGTGGTTGGTGCGTCCTATCGGGGAGGGAGAGGAATAAAATAAAATTAATAATCCAAACAACTTCAAAGCACAATTCCTAATTTATTACTCAAGTGCAAGGTTTGAAGTGCCTGGTCTTCACCAGCACCAGGTTTTTGTATGCTGTCAGTTCCCACTACATCAATACACCATATCTTTAGAGTAACAAGAACAAGACAATGAACTACAGAAATACAGCGTAAAGTGTCAGCAATTATTGGATATAACAACACAGGCAGCAGTGGTGAGAAAGACTGTATTTCAACTAACAAAGCAGCCTCCCAAACACTTTTTCTCCACCAAAGACTTCAATTCAGGAAGTTTAATTTTAACTTTCCATGTAAAATATTTTGAGGGATGGAACTTGCAAGGGAAGACTTCAGTGGTCACTCATAGGTTAACAGCAAGTTGTTTCCATTAGTAAGGGTTCTCATTAATTTAGGAAGACAGCAAAGAAGTGAATTTTGGTGCATCTATATTCACTGAGTATGCTTGCTCAAATTTCTCAGTGTAAGAGTTGTAAAGCTAGGCAAAGGATTCCTGGTTTGTTTCTTGTCTTGCTGAACAAAAAAAGAATAAAATGTCAAGGTTTAAAGAGAAAAATCTTATAGAAGTCTGATCGAATTGAAAAGATTGTCGAGCAGAAATAAGAAGTCACACATGTCCCACTGTGCTGGAAATAAAATTGAACTCACTTAAGTGTCAAATAACTCTGCAAAGATATTAGGAAAAAATGCTTAAAGGAAAAGGATGAGAAAATTAACTGCTCATATAAGCAGACAGTCTGGTAACAATGCAAAGACTGTAGGAGATGAGTGAGACAGAATGATGGAGTGAGACGATATTTAACATTTTTCTTTGCAATGCAAAATGTAGACAGTAGCAGCAAAACCAGCTGAAAACTAGAATAAATGAATGAAAAATAAATAATGAAGTAAATAAGAGGAATGCAAATTTAAGAAGTGAAAGGTGGGACAATGAAATTGAAAAAGACAGTGTAGAGAATTGAACAGATAAAGTCAGATTCAGGAACCTAACCACGGGAGAACAGAAAATAGATTAGAAATAAAAAATGAAAACCAACGGTAAAGGGAAAAAGAAAGCTAAAAAAGCATAGCAAGCAGAATAGATAGATAAGGCAGGTGGCTTAGCAACACAGCAGAGCCTCTATCATTTCCTTAATGCTAAATTTATACCAAAGTTCACTTACTGAGCTCCGAATTGCAGCAGGCTTGATGTTTTCAGAATCAATTAAAGCTAAGCTGTACTTGAGCCCCATATGGAGGGCAAAAACCAAAATCATACCCAAAACAACTAAACCTCCACTCCCCCACAGGTAATAGCTTAGGAGACAACAGTGTCAAAAGATGGTTTCTTAATCTAAGATCTAACAGTTCCTTAAATATACACTGGCACCTTGCCAAACCAGAGAGAGATACTGTCATTCAGGTCCAGTGATGGGCCACCAGTTTTTCCCATTCCTTCTTCCTAGCACACAGTTCTAACGATCTCACAAGTTAGACAGCAGCTTCCCCTGAAAGACTGTGACACTTAAGCTTACTGAAAGGGAAGGTTCCACATAGTCCCTATGAAAGAAAAATGCAACATTACAGAGAGGAACCAGAGTGCCTTTAAGTTTTCAGTAAAATGATAATGAATTGTTCCATGTGTTCCAAAGTTTCTCTCCCTCTCTATCTTGAACAGGACAAGAAAATTTGAACTTTCTGCAATCAGAGCCCAGTCTCTTCCACCAAACACCTCTCCCTGAAGATACTGGCTCTGCAGAGCAAAACTGTTTCAAGAGTTAGCTTTTGAACCCTTTCTACAACTGTGGTATATCTCTCTCCATTCAGTCGGCACACTCAGAACAAGACTGTGTCACAGCAGTTTCATTCTAAGCAATATTTCATAGACATATATGATAACTCTGAAAAAGTCTTTTAAATTTAATGGAACAGAGATATTTTAATTGTAATAGTATAATAAATGTGAAATTATTGAAATTATTGAGGATAACCTCAGAATAGTTTCCCAGAACTAAAAGGGTTGTGTTGTGCCTTGCAGGAATATTTCTGTGTAATAGCAAAAGAAAATACTTCATTTGGCAAAAGCAGTTCTTTGAAGAAAAGCTAAGCGATGGAGTACCTATTATTCAGGGATTTTTAAAGCAAATCAAAAGATGAATTAAAGAAAAGGTTTCTATTTCACCCATACTGATATATATACAGCAGAATTTTTTATGTGATGCATTGGCAAATAATTAGTGATTTACCACAGTCCATCATGAATAACACTTTATTTCAATGTAATTACTCCACAAGTTCAACATTTTAAAGAATAACATCAATGACTAGTTTTCAATATTAACATCATTAGATCTGGATGAGATCTTTTTCGTGACTTTCAGAAATTTCAAAGTAAAATCTTATCAGCTGTTCTTACTGGGCTTAAACCTATTAGTATTACATGCTTTTCACTTTGCCTTTTTTTTTTTTTTTAAGCATTAATATTATTCACTACTTTCTCAGTGGGGAGACACAGTCTACAGAGTCCAATATTGTGGCAAACTACTACAACTTGCTTACTTTCGTTCATGCACCCATACTCTTTATGTGCTTACTGACTTAGTTTTAAAAGAAAAGGCCATTTACCCCAATATTACATCATTTAGTCATAGTAATTTCATATTTTTCAATCTTTTCTCATACACTATTTCTAACCACCAGCTGAATCCATACAAATAATGCAGATAGTGTTGCACTCAGCAGATATACAAATAATGCAGTGACCTAAAAGGGCATTCCTGCAATTATTGGGTTTGCTTATTCATCTCCCATGTATTATGCTGACAAATAATATTTGAACAATGCTGCATTTGACTTAAAATGTATGAGACTCAACAAAAGCAATACTTCTTAGGCTGTTAAGACCCTGAGATGACTAACACAAAAACTGCATTTGAGTTATAATTGACATACGAAGTCTATATAACAAGTATCAGCCACAGACAACAGAATAAAGTTTAAAGACCAGTAAAATGAGACTCATGTTCTCAAATTGTTTCCTAACCCTTATTACCACAGACTGTGGAGTCAGTAATGAAGGAACAAATGCATAATACACGTTTTTGTAACTTTAGCTCTTTACAGGTACTTGGGTTACTGCAACAAGAATACTGATTCTGTAGTTCAGAAACTTAAAAAAACCAGGCAGGCAAAGCTCAGATTCTGTATTTTATCTGTCTATCAAACCAACAAAGACAAAGAAGATGATATTATAAAGGTTTATATATCTAATTAGTGTCCTTGGGCAGCAAGATTCAGGGCTCACCAAAACTAACTAGAATCTTTCTAAAAGACTTTGAAGGAAAACATACTGGCTAGATTGGCATGGTTGTAATATCAAAATGTCAGTGTGCTGTCCATCCATGGTGGCCTTTTTCTCAAAATCTCATTTCCTAACTGTAGATTATAAGCCCAAAAAAGGAACCTTTCCATCACAAAGAAATCTTGAAATTGTGACCTCATACACACCTCCATTCAAAATATCAGGCAAATCAATAGAATTTATTTTTAACAGATAGGATTCACAGACAGATCCATGGATTTTCAATACTGAATATTTTATATATATATTCCATATATGTCATAATTTGCACTGCTGAGCTGTAAATAAGTAATGTGTCATACAACAGGCTTCAACCCTCTTCACAATCCCTATATGGTACAACAATAGCAAAAGAATAATACTCACGTGGAAAATCTTTGGGATGTGTTTTTTCTGACCAGTTTCCATAAAAAGTTAGCCTGTATTTGGCTGTTCCACAGGCACAACAATCTAAAATTGGTTTGTCAGTTACACCTTCTGAGGCTGAGTCTGAAAAAGCAGCAACATACCCATTGAAAAGGGTTACACTCCAACTCAGCAGATGACCACAATGTTGACATAATAAATGCTACAGGAAATAAATGTGATTCCAACACATCTTTTTTTTTTGTTTACTTTTAAGTTGGGCTACACTAGCTTAAACGTGAACCGTGAAATACCTGGGTCTTATAAATAAGTGGATGCAATAATTGAAATCTGTATTTTTAAATAAGAAGGCACTACTATTTCAGTTATCCTAGATTTGAAACAGATTTGTTTCTAGTTCTTATCTGATATGGAAAAAACCTCAGTTGATCTCAAAACACAATAGGCTTTCATTTTCTGGATGGCCAAAGCACATAAATAACACAAATTTATTTCCAAAGCGATAACCAACTGCAATTCTTAGGTTTAGGAAAGTATGGAATAGCCCAGGATTCAATAAACTAAGTGCCCCGGAAACAAATGGGTTTCATATGAAGACCAGATGAAAAGTTGCAAGTATCACATTTAGGGGCAGACAAGTAAAACTGTAAGAGGAGCAGTATATGTCATAAGGAAGAACATAATTAAATGGAAGATCCCAAATTAGAACCTGGACTGTTCAAGGTCTAAAAATTTTAGTTGGAAATAACGAGTTAAGGGAAATATGTAGAACACAACAAGGAGGTCAGAAAGAGGTTTTACTTTACCCTACCTTGTTCACAAATTTTTTTGGTGAGAGAACCCTCATCTTGAAAATAAATTATGCGCTTCTGCACAATACTGGCCCTATAAGGAGAGAGAGAAAAAAGAAAGAAAGAAAGGAAAAAAAAGCTTTAAATACATTTATTCCTTAAAGGAAGAAGAAAATGCATGATAAATTAGCAAAAGGACAGAACTGGACTGCTAAGACCTAGGCATATTTCCATCTTCTGACAATACATATGCATACAGGACCAAAGATAGGATATTTTTAATTCAAATTGCATTCGAATTTCATCACCTTTTCAGAACCTTGTAATGTTATTACCTTCGTAGAAGTGATCACAGTCATAGGGTGAGGCTCTCTGCTCTTGAAATGCATGACGGTCAACTGAATATGCAATATTTCAATCAAATCTTATATTGAAATACTGAAACTGTATTCAATTTCAGAAACAATAGTACAGCTAAAGCAAGCATCTGTTTGTAGGAAATTACATGGCATTCTGAAGAGACAAGTACTTTTGATATATGACAGCAATTCAGCACAAATATCATGTAACACAGAAAAAGAGGTAACATAAGCTAAGGTCTTTAAAAGCAATTCAAAGGTTCCAGAAGACAAGCCACTTTCAAGTAATTAAATGTAGAATACTTTATTAAGGCTTACAGTTCAAACAAAATGTGAGTTTGCGAGCCTCAGCGGGGGAGGTGAAGGAGGCTGAACCTGAAAATGATCCAGGGAAAACCATGCAGGTTTATTTTTTACAGCTGGAATGGTACAGATGAAATTCGACTGATTTTTAGCCTCCCATCTAAGAGAACATAAACTGAATTTTGTATCAAAGATCTTCAAGTCAGCAAAGCACCGAACCCAAGTTCTCCTTAATGATTAGGGTCATGTAACCACCATATGATAAATATCAAAACCAATAATCAACTGGAAAATAGGTTCAAATGGCTCGGGTGACCCCTTCTAGTCCTAAGCAAACTTAACTGGCTTCCTTGACTATTTTTTAACTATAAAAATTTAATTTGCATGTAAACTTGTATCTTCTTTCTATAAGAAAATAGAATTTTGTTAAAGTCAAAGACATTCTTTGGACAGATTTTTGTGAGGAGAACCTTCTTCAGGAGCTGGCATTCTGTGCTTATCAGTGAGGGAGCACATTCTTCCAGCAACATGTTGTACCATCACTCGTTTTTAAAACTCTACATGGCAAGGGCCAGATTCTTGTCTTAGCTTAACTTTACAGTCAAATATTTATCTTGTGATATCTTGAATTACTCCTCACTCATACTAGCTGAAGTGAGAAAAAAAATATCACGTGGGGTGTCACATGGACTCACCACTACCCTGTTGCTCTCACAGTCGATGTCCAACGACCCAATGTGTGCCATCACTCACCTCCACAGGGAGGGCTCTCCCCTCGACCAGCTCCCAGCCCTAGGGAGAGCCCTTGGCTGCAGGTGCTCTGCTCTGGGGAGCAGTGGCTCAGAATGGCTGCCCCCAGGGTTCCTTCACACCCTAGGCCAGTCTGACCAGTGACCAACTATGGTCATGTACCCCATGAGCTCAGGACCCGCTTCCTGCCCCTGCACCACCAGGACCACCAGGTGGACGGGACAAGAGCTGCACACAGGGGAGTTTTCCCGGGAGCCTGTCTCAGGGGAAGATTTAGTGGGATTTCACCAAGGCTTTGGTTAGGGCTTTAGCGGGGGCACATGCACCTGCCACTACTACCAACAAGTACAGAGGATGATGAGCATGGCCAGACCAGAGCTACATCCAGCCCAGAGTCTATACCCAACAAAATCTTTTCCAGGTTTTTAGAAAACTGGCTGAGAACTTGGCCATTGTCCCACTCCATAAAGTTACCAAAATTAAGATGCAATTTTACTGTGCTTTCTTTGCCAAGGTACAAGGCTAGAGTAGGAGCGGAAGTCTGGGAGAATATGTGGGTTTTGTAAACCTCTCAAAGCTAGATCAAACCTGAAAGGGTGCACAAGCTACAGCTCGCTCTCATCCATAGTAGTGCTAGCAAATCCTAAAGGAAGATGTAGCAAACAACAACACAGGCCACCAACCAACACTGTGAAAAAACTGTTAAACAGGGAGGAGCAAGACTGATGTTTGCAAAAAGCAAAGATATGATCTGCCAGTATTTGGTGAAGGGCAACTCCTAGGTATCATCTTTATAAGGCAGTGTTTACACTAGGGATAAATATGAGCCTGTAGCAAATAATAGAAAGTAAATGAAACCTATCTGTCTTTCATATTAACATGAGAACTATCATGAAGCAATTTAAAGTGCCAGAAGAGACTGATCAAGTATGTGAGAAGCAGAATGAAAGCTTTCTGAGAAATCTTTTGCAAGGTTTCCAGCAGTAAACAAGGATAAAAATAAAACAAACAAAAACACCAAAAGAACTGCTGGCAAGAATATGAGCCCAATGGCCAGCCTGTGGCACGCTACCTTAGTTTTTCCAGTCTTTGCATTGAAAACAAAAGACAACTTTAAAGACTTTCTGTGTGCTACACTGCAATTGAAAACCAATACTTGCATATAGACTCAGTGAAACACATACTATTTTTTATACACCAATCAGGTTTTGCAAACACTGTAGTATACAACTGGAAAATCATGTATGATGATTAATAAAATGCAAAGTAAGAGCAATCTGATCTGCAATGTATACGTATTGTCACAACTCACACATTAGGAAGATGCTTTAATTTCTTATATAGCGGCCAGTTACCAGCAGCCATCTTCCAGGACGGATAGTAGGGGCAATAGCATCTTCATTAATGTCCTGGATGAGGGGGTAAAGTGCAACCTCAACAAGTTTGCAAAGGATATTGAGGGAGCAGTTGACATGCTGGAGGGTAAGGCTACTACTCTAGGCCGATTTTTGACAGATTTAAGAAATGGGTTGCCATGAACCCCATGAAAAGTCAAAGTCTTGCACATAGGGTGGAACAACGCAGTTACAACAGTACAGTACGGGCACCTGCTAGCCAGAGAGCAGCTTTGCAGAAAACACCTTGGGGGTTCTGGTGGACAAGCTGACCATGAGTCAGCAGAATGCCATTGCTGCCGGGTCAGGAACCACCAGCCTCCTCCGGGGGTCAGCAAAAGCCTAGTAACTTGGTAGAGGAATGGAAGTTCTTTCCCTCCTTTTGATAATTGTGAGACCACATCTGGAGTATTACATCCAGTTTTGGGCTGCCCAGTTAAAGAAAGACACTACATTACTAGGGAAACTCCAGCGAAATGCCATTAAGATGATTAGAGGAACAGAGCCCATGATGCTTGAGGAGAGGCTGAGAGAAGAAAATGCAAAGGACGGATCTTACTGCTTGTTGTCTTCAACTACCCATAGGAAAGATACAGAAGAGGTAGAGCCAGATGCTTCTCAGAAGTGCATGGTGGTAGGATGCAAGGGATCAGACAAGTGTGGACACAAAAAATGTCATGCAGATACAAGGAAAATCTTTCCTAAAACAAGGATGGTCAAAGTGATGAAACACGGAAACAGGCTGCCCAGACATTTTGTGCAATCTCCACCCCTGGAGATATTCAAAACTTGATCAGATGCCTTAGAAACCTACTCAACCTACCTGATGTAACAACACCTACTTCAAGCAGGCAGGTGGACTAAATGACTTCCAGAAATCCATTCCAACCTATTCTATGATCCTGTGCTCTAAAAGTAATTTTAAAGAACAGGCTTGCCAAAGCTTACTCAAAAAAAAAAAAAAAAAAGAACCAAACAAGACACCACTTACAAAATCCAAACAAAGAGGAAATCAGCTGCTTGATAAAGGAGCTCCCAAATCTGCAGATAACATATTATGAGTATTTAATTGGAGAAGCAGTTATTTTAGAAATAAAACATAGCAAGATTGTTTGAAGCTGAAAGTGTACTTATATTATTCTTTTTGCTGCAGGTAGCCTGCCACTGTGAAATGTCATGGGAACAGTTCCTTTTCTAACAACAAAAGCTTCATAGCTTTCCGAGTCGTTGTCTCTTCAGCTGTGCTTGAAATTATAGACAGAGTCAACAATCTAAATGGGAGTTTTGTGACTGATTCTAAGTGGAAGAATATTGTTATGTTAGATGCCTGCATAAATACCACTATACAATTTTATAAATGCTCAGGCAGAAACCATATTAAATAGATTTTTAAATATTATTTGTTTTAATAATCAGCTTCTAGGTTGAAGACAGAGCCAAGCACCTGATCAGTGTAGCTGCCTAGGTTTTATCACTACCTTTTGTTCCCTTTTTTTTTTACATAATTCTTCTTCCTCTATAAAAGTTCTGATTTGAACTAAAGATTGTTTCTTTGGTTTTCAGCCTTAAGAAACTCGCTTAACAATGGAAAGGCTAACTTTGACAGAGAGCTAAGAAAGCTTTTAAGACTTTACACAAGATACACATCACCTTAGTCTGCTTGAATCCTTACCACCACCTCCAATATTCAGCGTTGTCTGAACTTTATGAGATTCATTTGCTTTTCCCCTATATATTAACATACTGAAGGGGATATTCAATTGAATTTTTTCTCTCTTTTGTAAGCTTGCAGGAATAAAAAAGAAAAAGGAAACAAATATGACTCCAAAAATCTGTTTGTTTCCTATTTTCTTCAAAGCGACACTTCTGGATTTATGTTTAAGTCTTTCCATCACCAAACTAAGGAGCAAAACTGATTGTTACAGGCATTTATACACCTAGCAGCACCTGGTTTTGTTTGTAAAAACAAACTTCCCAAAGTGTTACTTATTATTTGTTTTGTAGTTCTCTCAGCAAAATCAAGGAATATCTAGTAAATTCTGTAACATTAGTTTTGGTAATATTACCTCAGAGTGCTGTTGGTTGGATACAAGCAGGTCAGAATCTCTGTCCTGTCTCAGTTTGGACAGACCATATCTGAGCATGATGGGAGGGAGACCTGCCCTGAAGGACTTCCCTGGCACAAGAAGGTCCCTCTCCAGCACTGTACCACAACAATTGTACCATCCTGCTGTGAAAAGCTCTACTAAAGTTACATAAATTGCATTTGGGATACTGACAATCAGGAAATGCCAGAGACCATAAAACCTCAGTGCAGCTTTGGGAGTGCTCCAAGTCATACCAGAAACAAGAGTTGATGGTTTGGTATATTTTGGGAGTTTTTATCTCTTTCTTCCATACAAACAGCTTTAGACCAACTTTCTTGCTCTTTTTGTCAAATCCCAGCATCAACAGAAATTTATTTTAAATTGTCAATGTGCAATGATGTGACAAAAGAAGGAAGCGGATCTATATGAACTGTTCCTATGACATTTTTTAAGCTTACGTCAAAACCTCTAAGAACAATATTAGAGTTACATTTTAATAAAACAGGTTTTGCCAGAACTGGTAAGGATACCCTCAGTTTCATCTGGATATTGAGAAATCGTCACACAAATCACTCGATTGCAGAAAATAACTTTTTCTTCTGTATATTACTTACGAGTTAATCTTGTCTTGCCCCTTTAGCCATCAAAATTATTTTCTTTGATTTAATTATTATAAGTTGTTTCCCACCCCAGAAACCAACTGAGAATAATTATACTCAACAGAATGCTAAGTTCATTTGCTTTTCTGGTTGTGTTGTTCTTAGGAGACAAAGGATTTCTGAATGTACCGTTTAACCTTAACACGAGAAAGAGAGGTGCAAACCACATACATCTACTGTAATTTTGTTGGCATTAGTAGATGCCATTATTCTGATGCTTTATTTAAGACATTCTCATTCCATTTCCTTTTGTGATACCTTACGAAAAAAAAAAAAATAAAACCACACATTTCTGTCAAGCACTGGCAAGGTCAGGAAGCATACAAACTCCTAGAAGTTTACCTACAATACTTATTTTTATTTCTAATATTTAGGAGACTCTTATTAAAAATAAATGAAACTTCCTCTGAAAGCATATACAACACTTTAGCCATTAGATGCCCAGCAATTTTTACACTGGAAGGGTATTTGACAACTACATTCTCCAAAATAATTTTCAACTAGGAAATCATGCCCAGTCTCACCAAAGAACAAGCTCCATCTACACTGGAATCTAATTTTGTCATCAGTCACCATTGACAAAGGTCAGTACTATTAACAACTTGCACAAAGTTATTTCTTTCTGTATGCCTAACTTAGAAGCTAACACAGATGGTGCAGATTTTGTTGTTGCTTTGTTGGATTTGTTTGTTTTTAAGTAAGTTGTCCACACAGTTGGAGCAAAGAAACAAGACTCGATATATGATGCTAGATAAATAAAAGTAATATTAATGTGAAATTTATCAATTTTGCCATAATTCAACAATTACATCCTTGCACAGGATGAGTGCTTTTTCTGTAATAGATTAGTCAGATGAATAAATAAATAAATAAATAAAAGCTGTTCACTTCTAAAATATTCAGTGTGCACATATACACCTAGAATATCCCTCTTTGGTTTTTTATTTTTCAGCATTTCACCCATACTGTGAGAACATATAATGGAGAGAAATCCCACAGCCAGAGCGAAGTACTCCAAATTTGTCTTACAAGTCTGCTCTAGCTTCAAAATCCTTTTGGTTGTCCTTTATATCATACTCAGGTTTAAGACCACACACACCCATGGGAGCTCACTTACTTTAGGACTGATTTGGCCATCATGTATAATACAACAAAAAGCTCTAAGGGAAAACACAATTATATATGCTGCTATCTTGTATTTGTCCTCAGAAAATCTCTTTGTTCTTTGCTTGAATGGCCACAAGACATAAATATTTAATCTAAAATCTTCAGGATAAAAACTCATACTGACAAAAGTATTTCTGACATGTATGCTACACCTATTACTTGTGGGAGAAGAGAATCCAAAACAACAAAAGCAAAAAAGATGAAAGGAGGAGTTTGTCTAGGACTCTTGGGCAAATTTTGTGTTGCTTAAAGCTCATTGTTCTTTGTGGGCTGTATCTTCACCAGGTATTTTGCTAGCCACCATTGTCTGTAGTAAGTACCATCTCCTTTAATTTTAAAACTAGGCGTTATAAAGAAAAGGCAGAAAAGATTGGATAGGACTGAGTGGTTGGAGAATAGATTTATTTTGTTATTCTGAGTACAGGTCTTGTAGAGTAGATGGAAACAATCTAGCAAAGGTGGAAATATCGTTTTTATCAAGCTAGTGTGCCCAAAGTCATACAATCTGATAGCTGTATTCACTAAATTGTAATAAGAACTGATGCACTGCATTTGTGTATTAACTAATAAATCAAAAAATCAAAATTAAAAAAATTTAGAAAAACAAATAAAACTTATCAAGTATTTTTTTATTTCTGCTTAAAAAGTCTGTGCAACCCGTATAACACTCAGCCACTTGTCAAAGACTTGATTCCTCTAGCTGTTCAAGGGAAGCAAGAAAAGGGGCAGTCACTGCCCCCATCATTGCCCCCATTTTCAGTCTCTAGTCTGCCTTACCTACTTTATATGGCAAAAAATGAACTACACCGGCAAAGACTGCATTTCAAACCCTCCAATACGTGCTATTCTTCACCAGTGCTCAAGCTCCTTGTTGTCACTATTTGACCTCCGCTGATCTTGCCATTATTGCACAGGAAGTGTGGACAGCTGTGACATGCTAAAAAACATATTTGCCCTTTTACGTTTCTTTTAATCTTTATATCCTACACATATTTCTCTCCCTTGTCAAGCCACCTGCCCCCACTCCAGGTTGGGGGGTTAAAAAAAAAAAAAAAATAAAATAAATTTTTTTTTTTCTATATTGTATTTTAAAAAAAAGAAAAATAAGTAAAAGTTAAACATCAACATAATTGGCTGGTCAATGAAACTTAAAAAAATTTCCCAAAACTTTAGAAAAATTGTGCTAAAACTTTAATATCTGTGGGAGATTCAGGAAGGAAGTAAGAAAATTTGTAGATATAACCCCAAAATATCAGAGCTGTCATTCTCCAGCTATTGCTTTGGAAGAGGTGTCAACTAGCAATGAACTGAATTATTTGCTTGTATAGACAAAAATATGTCAGAGAAACATCATAACCAGGTCCACCCACTTGTGAAATACTGATTACTGGGTATTCAGTAGCAGGAATCCAAACTGGAGTAAAGTGTTTGATGTCTTCCAATCAAGAAAAATCTTCATCTCATTTCAGTTGACAGGAGCTTGAACGTTAATGTGCCACAATGAACAGAATTAATACTCACTGAAATTAAGACAATTTCAGTTGATATTAAAATGCTTAATAGTACTTTTAAAAGAGACCTTAAAATTATGAATATACCTGCCTAGAGTAGTATAATTTGGATGCAGTACCAGAAGAGAAGGTAAAGGCTGTGTGACAGAGCTATTTTTTAATAAGTATTGATGTAAAAGAGATTCATAAGCATGAAAATTGATGTGGGAATCACTTATGAATTAGGTGTCTAAAGGCTCAAAGGAGTAAGGATCCGGAAGCTAAACGGGATGATAAAGAAGATTTAGCAGCTAAAGCAGCACAGACCTGGGACAGTGAAATATACAGTAATCACTGCTACTGGAGCACAGCAGAGCAAAAGGACCAAGAAAATAAATGGAGAAGTTGCTAAGCACACTATGTGAAAATCAGAAAAATACCCTTAGGATTAAGGGAATAACAATGTTGAAAGCTACTGAAAAAAGCGTTAGGAAAAGAATCAAAAAATGTCCAAGATATGCACAGGAAGGCAAGAACAAAGTCTAGTCCTCTCTCTTTGCTGAGAATTGTGAATGTGATTACATATACATTATATACAATTAGCTCCCCAAAACTGTCTGGGGTAATGAATCTCCTTGGAGGTGACTGATTCCTTCTCAAGGTGGTTGGTTTGAAGCTTTTTCTATAAAACATCATTCAGCAGCAGGGAGAGGAGAAAGACTTAACAGTATCAAGAAGCCTTTTGCCTCTGTGGCACTCTTGAAATCTTGTTTATCTGGATAAAGGTCACCATTTCATGGAGGAAGTGATTACAACTATGCATAAAGGACTAGGGATTAAGGAAACACTATGCAGTCTGTATCTCCCTCAATCATCAGGACAAGTAGAGCACGCAAACAGCACTGTTAAAGGAGCACTGTGAACAGCAGTAAGAAGAAGTGAAAGGATTAAGACAATGAATTACCTTTCATATTAATATTAGCAGCTTTGAGAAGCAGGCATAGTCTAGGATCTAGAATCCAGCACTACCAAGTTTTATATGTAACAAAAGTGAAGTTAATTAGATTAAGTTCATTAGAAACTCTAAGAAGGAAATGTCTGAACGTGGATAAGTGAGATATACTGCGCATGATTACAGACACAGGAGGAAATAGAGGAAGGGATCAGACTTGAAAAGAAAAGTAGAGCTGCTCCTCCAGTATTGTGTATGGGAAATACACAAATCAGTTGTGGTTTTGTGATTGACACACCAGCAGTGCAATTTGAACTCTTCCAGTAGCTGGTTTAGATTTCAAAACTGAAGCAACAAAGAAAGCAAATCTCCTGATCTTCAACACAAAACCTCAAGATACCGATCTGATATTAGTTTTCATAGCAGGCAGTTATTTCCTACCACCAAGCATTTACACAGAGAGACAGAATACACACATGCTTTGAAAATTAAATAGGCAATGATGTTGAAGGTGTTCTGAAAACGTAAATGTGCCCTACAATCTTATGCTGCTGTTGATTGTGAGATGACATTCCATTCAGAACTGACCAACCTTCCACTGAAATCAATTACCAACTTCAGTTTCACTTAATCAGAAGGCAATCACAGCCTGAATTTCATCTGATGCATGAGTAGCCACTGGAAAACTAGAAAATTATATGGACAGCACTTAAAACTTTATTCTTGCTGAACCCAATGGCTTACTGATAATACACATTTCTGAGTATCTGTGAAATTTGCTTCCTGTTAATGAGTTTACCTTTATTTAGTTGCCTGAACAAATTTAGTATTTTGTGTGTAGAACTATGTGCAGCAAAAATGCAGACAAATCCTATAAAAGTGGGAAGAATGAAGAACTACTCGGGTTTCTTCACTGTATTGAAAACAATGTTTTGTCCACAATTTATTCAGAGCAATTAGATAAATGTCTGTTTATTAGTATTTGTTATCTAAATTAACTTTGATGAACAAGACAATTCCTTTATGAACCATCATGAAAGGGTAGCATCTCAGTATACGGCATCACCTCTACAGTATGGAACATTTTTCTATTTTGTAGACAAGTTTCATGTCTCATTGTGTATCTACTTCAAATAACTACAGCAAGGCAATTGCATCATGAGAGATTACACCTTTTTCCTATGTACCAAGCAAGCGCATATTCAATTTTCAGAGATATATATGGCAAGTAACATTAGGATGGGTAATCTGTAGAATTTAAATGAGGTGTTGGTACATATTAAAGGTATCACCAGGCTAGATACAATATGCAGTAAGCCAGCATCAAGCTCATTATCCCCCTAACGAACAGAGTCGATTCCTTCTCTAGACACAGGCCCTTGGCATCTGCACCTTATATCCATTCTGCAGCAAATGAAAACCCAGGAACCACTGAAGGAATCGAGCTTGCTTTCTGGTGCATTGCAAGACTTCAAACTACATTCTGCTGAAGCAGTGAACTGACTGAGCAACAGGTCTATTTATTCAGGAAAGCAGTGCAGAAAGCATTCAGGCTGCAAAGATATTTAATGCATGTCTAATGAAGGAGAAAAGACAGAAAAAGTGGGTACCTAATTACTGCAAGAAAAAAAACCACCCAATTATTGGTTGAATTTAATGTTTCAATCCTTTCGCAAACCCCTTCAAAATGCTGTCAAACCAGGTAAGTAGAAAACAGTAAGAATCAATTCATCAGTTTACATGAAGATCAATTATTATTTCTAGGTTCTCTTTTCCTTTCATAATTTCTAAAGAACTGCAGTAAGCCATATAGCAACTGCTTTAAGGAAACAAATCAGAACTGATTTAGTGGCATTTCATGTGAAAAAAAAAAAAAACAAAAAAATAAACAATTAAGATAAATACAGTGTTCAGGTTCTGAACACTCTTAAAGAGTCTCCAGTTAATATGCTTAAATCCACATGAGAGTTTAAAAACTATTCACTATAAGTAAGGATGGCAGGATCCAACGCTGTTAATTCAGCCATTTGCCTTTCATACTGAAACACAATTGTGCTTGAAATTTTACCTGTAAAACGTATTCTGCAGAGCTGTGCTGGATTCTTGAAGCAGACAGTTCAGCAAATACAAAACTTGGCATGCTAGAAAAATTTTACTAACACAGAAAATTCAGCACACTCAATATACCTTCTGTAATTTAACTGCAGGCTTATTGTACACCCTCATAGAGACACAGAGCCCTGAAATACCTGAACAGATTGGATTACAAGGGAGCAAATGACAAGGAAGATGTGCCATCTTTATGACTAATTTAAATTAGACTTTGTAACATCCAAGAATTGCCAGTGTTTCAGTATTGAGACCATAAACTGCTAATCTTATCTCTTTTGCCTAGGTCTATAAACATTTTGAGTAATAGAGGATCTTGCCAAGATATCTTGCCAAGCACATTTTACTAAAGCCTCCTAGTCACAGGGCACATACTGTATAAAATCACTGGTCACTAAAATTAAAAATTAGCCATGTCATGTTACTTAGCTCTTTCATTATCTCATTTCATCATTACTGGACTCATTCTGCCCTTCACTTTTGTTGATGTAAAATGAGAATACTGTTAAACTGCAGCAAAAAGAATTATGGTTGCATTACAGTGGACTCACTGGTGCCCTGGGTTTAATATAGAGGCAAAAATCTCTTCATCTATAATCTGTAGAAATAGTATGATACTTTGATTCATAAATAATACTTTTAAAATGCAGCATACTACATTAAAATAACACGTTCAGTTCCTGACATAACTCCCTTTCTTTACATGAATTACCATGCACTGAGAAAGCTTAATTTCAACTCATGTAGTTAAAAACCCCACTGATTTAAAATATTCAGTAAAACAAAATGAAAACATTTGAGAAGTCATCAATAGCGATTCTGCTTTATGTTTAGAAAGCAAATCAAATTATGACTATGCTGATTATTTTTATTCCTTTCCTTTCTTTGTTTCCCCTCAAAAATTGACAATGTCATTGAAGTCAAATTAAACATCTGTTTGTAAAATAAGCAGAGTGCTTCTGACAGCTGCTGCTGCATGGCAAACACTCTACAGCTGCTGGGCTCTTAAATTAACAATGATTTTCATTTACAAACAGCAAACAGCAAGAAAATTATGGAGTCTGTTTATTTATTATTTTTTTAATCATCTCACTACTTGAAATTTATGAAAATACAGACTCTACACTAAAGACTTGGCCAGAAAGAAATCAGAGTTTACTGATTTATTTCTCCACTTACTGGGAGCAAAATTCAGACAACATCAGGTTTCAGTGCAAGATACTTCAGATATATTCCTTCCTTACATGTCTTAAATCTTTTTGCATTTGCTCTCTAGTATATGTAAACAGATGCAATAACCCTTTGAGGATTTGTCCTCCTTCAACACAAATTTTGTCAATAAAAAAATACTTCTGAACAAAATATTTTGATTTTTTTGCATAAATCTTAGATTTCTAAATACACAGACTCCAAATCTCAGATTCTGTCTTTTTTAAAAAAAATGCTTACACATTAATTACATCAGAATTAGATGGCAGGATTTTTTAGACAGCAATATTCATGTGTTCAAAACAAATGAATTTGCTTTTTCTTGAGTTTAGAACTCAGGTGTAACTCACTGAAGAGTTTCAAGTTTAGTGTAGCTATGCACATACATCAGTGTTTTCATTAATAACATGAATAGAGAACAAGTGCCTGACTGCAGACAGTATCAAGCTGTAATTATATAACATTAAACACAAAGTCCTAGTTTTAGATAAGAGCAATTATTTGTACAAAGACAGAAATGGAAAAACAAATGAGAGAAGCATTTGATAGCAGGATGAAGGAAGTCTAGTAAATGTTCTTTTATGAAAAGCAGCAAACACTGCTGGAAGCACTTTCTCTAGTACCACATGGAGTCATGTAAGGCATCTGTAGGATTACAATGCCCAGTTCTGGGCACCAAAATTCAAGGATATGGATCATATGGAGACATTTCAAACAAGGCTGATGAGAACAATCAGATTTCTAGAAGGGGGGCTTGAAAAGAGGGGTACAGTACCTGAGAATAAGGAGCACCAGATGAATCATTTTAGCAAAACAGTAGCAATAACAGGTAAGTATTGGCACCACTTTCTTATGGGAACTGCCAAGGCTCCACCTCTAAGAAGAAAGGAAGTGGACAGGGGCAACTCATTTATAGTACATCCTATTGTCATGCTGTTGTCAAGACAGTAAAAGACCTGGGTATTTCACAAAAATTCCTTCTGACATTATTTACCATGGCTTCCCTATTTATCTTCAAGCTTTGGATCAGAAAGTAGATCTACATAATAAAGATATAGTAGCACTACACCTGACATGCTACTTCATGTGATTTGTTTTCCAGGCGCAAAATTTAAACACATAGTAAGTATTCTTAACAGTGGTGACAATCTAGAAGGACCAAGAAACTCCGCATGAATAATTTCTAAGAAATAAAAACGAAAGTTTTAAATATCCTATACATCTCTTTAAGTACCAGATATGAATACAGTTGACTTTTGGTCAGCTCTGTGTTTGAGTCTATGTTGAATGGGAACTTGAATAATTAATCTCAATTGCAGATTTCTCCAGAAAGTCTGAAGAAAATTCAACAATGATCAAAATGGGAACTGATATCAGTGTCTTATCATGAAGCATGTTGTACTATTCTAATGCTGGCATTCCTACCCCAATGCTCATCAAAACGCACTTTTTTTGTTTGTTACTGTTAGAAGCTTGTTTTACAAAAACCAAGTATTTGTGCAAAATAGTAACCGTATGGACCAATGAGAGTACTTGCACATTAATTCCAAGTACCTCAAAATGTACCATGACACTGATTTTTCTAAATATGAAATTATTGTAGGCATTTTGAATGTACAGTGTGCAGCACTTAAGAACACTGTCTTCCACAATAAAGCCATAACTATATTCCCCCTATCGCTAAGAGAAAAAACCATCATCCTCTCCTTACTACTTTCTTTTCCACATTGTGTTTCTACTGCTTTGTGCTCCTAAAGCAGTAAACCCTTCTTCCAGTAGCAAACCCATTATGTTTCTTTGCAACACTACGCCCTTGCAAACAAAACAGCATATGAATGAATGTAACTAGATTTTATAGAATCACTATATTAATTATGCTGTAACAAAGATTATTTAGAACACCAAAAAATTACAAGAAAATCCATTTACAACATTCCAAATTCATGTGCTCCCACTGTGAAGTTACACAAACAATATTCTATCTGTGAGAAACTAGACATGAAGTGGATTTTTGTTTTAAATGTAGATGTGTTTAGTCAGTAGATCCAAGGGACTGCTACTGTGTACATTAAAATGCAAATATGCATTTCTACAACCTAATATTAGAGCTGCTATAAATATAGAAGGTGTATAAGAATGCAGGTTATTCTTCTTTCATAATACAAGTAAACTCTCTGTGGGTATTTAGCCTAAAAAACTGCAGTTACACTGCAATATTTACATTCTTTACCTTTTTTTGTAAAAAAATAAGAAAATACCTGGATAAAGAAAACACTTAAATTATTTTTAAAGAATTAGAATAGTACAATACTAACTGTCATAGTTTAACACAGTCTTTTCTGTCTTGCACTGTTTATAGAGTCACTGGACTTTTTTTGCATTTGAGAAAACAGAGGCATTGAAAAATGAGTTGAGCTGTAATAACCCAGTGTGAAAAATAGGAATTGACCCAAATCTACTCACTTCCAATCTATGCCCCTAGCCATTTAAAGCTGTGTACATTTCTGTTACATCAGGTCCTAAAAGTGAAGAGTGGGGGAATAATGACAGCATGTCAAAAGAATTGCATATGGAAGCTGCACATTTTCTATGTATCATAGGTTGTATTTGTTCTAAGGACTGTTAGGATGTATAGAAATATTTGAGATTGCTATCTTAATTGTGTAGAAATACAGAAAGTGTCTATGTAAAATATTTAAGCTATGCACAAAGAAATATTAAGCTATGCATTTATTATTTCTATGAAAAATTAAGTT
>JANHGB010009435.1:0-12246 GCA_026283785.1 Coracopsis vasa
AAGGCCAGGCTGGACAGAGCCTTGGGTGACATGGTTTAGTGTGAGGTGTCCCTGCCCATGTCAGGGGGGTTGGAACTAAATGATATTAAGGTCCTTTCCAACCCTAACTATTCTATGATTCTGTGTCCTAAACCTGCAATGGATATACAAAACCTCTCTTTCTAATTTTCTAACCACTGTGTAGATCACTGAGTGAAGTTAAATAGTCCCACTCATACTTCAAAACAAAGAGACATGGCAGTGCGATAGCCAGAGATCTGAAGTGTACCTACTAGACTTTCTCTTCATAGTGACTTTCACAAGAGAAAAAAGAGAGGCTTTAAACAAAAATGTAGACAGATAAATAAAATTCCATATTTTAATAGAATAATTTCAAATAGTAAAATTTAAACAATGAAAAATATGTGGGCCCCACAAAATAGAATGGATTTTAAGGTACCTGAATGCACCCAGGGTAGGGCAACAAAGCTGGTGAAAGGGCTGAAAGGCATGTCCATGAACAGCTGAAGACTCTGGGTTTGTCTAGTTTGAGGAGGAGAGTAAGGGGTAGTGTCATTGTTCTCTGCATCTTCCTGAGGAGGGGAAGGTACTGATCTCTTCTCCCTGGTATCCAGTGACAGGACACATGGGAATGGTTCAAAGCTGTGCCAGGGGAGGTTCGGACTTTACATTAGGAATATTTCTTTACTGAGAGGGTGATCAAACACTGGAACAGACTTCCTAGAGAGGTGGTCAATGCCCCAGGCCTGTCAGTGTTTAAGAAGAGACATTTCAAAAATGCTCTTAATATGCTTTAACTTTTGGTTGGCCCTGAAGTAGTCAGGAAGTTGGACTGGATGATCACTGTAGGTCCCTTCCAACTAAACTAGTCTAGTCTATTCTAGCCTAAATAGAAAAAAAAAACAAACAACATGTTCGGAGGGAAAATCCAACAGTATAAACAGAGGAGCATAAACTGCCCATTTTGCCCCTGCATACAGGTCCTTTCTTCAAAATTCAGTTTTACAAAGATCAATTACTTTTGGCTGATTGGAAATCTAGAGTGCTCATAAAATTCTTTCTGTCTTTGGAGGCTGTAGCCTCCCACTTTCATGTTACTTTCAATTTACTGCTACACCACAGTAGAATCTTCCCAGCCCGCACTGCTCCCAAGCTCAGCAGCAGAAAAGAAACCATCCCTCCCTTTCAAGTCTGTCCAGTTCAGGCTCAACTCAGCCACTTGTAACAGGAAATAACTGTGAACAAACATTGCCTATCGAAGATGGCTTTAAGAAAATAACTGTACGTTCTAAAAAAGCTGGGCTGGCACAGTCAGTTTAGTTACTAGTCTTGTTTAAAATTCACATCAGGGAAGCTAGTGGAGAAACATGCAGCAGATCATTGATTACAATAATTTTACCCATTTCAGATTGAAAATCAGTTACAAATCAGGTGTCTGAAGTTAAGAGAATGGATGAGAACCAACTTTTGTATGAGTTCAGACAAGACTAAGCTTGGAAATAAAGAACAACTACCGCAACTAGCGTGACTCTCGCGAGAGCTCTCTCACTTGTGACTCACATTTGCAACACTGAGATGTTACTAAAACTAGGATCGGAAATCTGCAAAAATTACAGCTGCTTTACCCTCAGCGTTTCTATACATACTCGGATACTGTTTTACTATTTCTAGGGCTTCTATTTCATGTAGAGATTAGTGTGCTTTAAAATATCTGTCAGAGACCTTAATCAATGGGAATGAACTGAGGGAAAAAAACTTGAGTGCAAACAAATCATCCAGTTGTTGAGAAGTTACACAAAAGGAACACAATAATTCCCTAAACACAAACGAGCTAGTAGGACTTCAAGACACTGACTTAAACAATGAAGACAATTATACAACAGTACTATAGAGAAAAATCTCTTCAAACTAACATAGCTGATACCACCTCCTCACACCTGTAAAATCTGGTACTCACTTCCTTTCATATCTTTCCGTGATTAACAAATATTCTGGCTCTGCTACAAATTTATAATCTCCATATAAACATTATCTCAAATTACTACTCTGGAGCCATTAATAAGCCAGGAGGCTGAAGATGACTAAAAATGGTATCACAGTATAGAGCTGAAAAGAGTAACTGCAATTCTTGTAAAAGTCCAGAAATCATTAAAATGAAGTACAAAGCATGGATGGGTCTTCAAAATTAGGTTATCAGAGTTTTTATTTTTTTTTTAATAAGACCTGCACATATACCTTCTGGTATCAGTTCTACAGATTCAGTGCTGACCTACACTTTACCACCACCTAATGTTTGCAGCCATGTAATTTTCTGAGGTTTTTTAGATACTCATAGTCCTAGTTTCAGCTGCAACATTTCATTTCATTCAAAATTCAGTCCATTTTCATCCTAGTAGTTGGTGCAGTGCTGTGTTTTGGCTTTAGTCTGAGAATAATGCTGAGAAATTTGCAACTAAAACATTGGTGTTTTATTTCAAACACCACGCTATCTCAAAACCAAATTAGTACACAACTTTTTTCTTTGTGCAAAGGCACAAAAATTTGACTTCATAATTAAAATAATACAGAGATATTTCAACAGTTATTACTGACCTATAAAAACAGATTTTACGGTCAGGCAGTTTCTAAATCTACTGCACAATTAAATTACCCACTAACAGCTCTTCTAAAGAAGTCAGGAATTACAAGGTTTCATTCCTCATACTTTAAGTGCATCTGCAGTTTATTAATGCAATTGGATAATGTATTATTTGTAGACATACTGTAAATAAATTACATAAAATTATAATGTGGAAAAAGCAATTGAATAGCAAAGGCACCACTCACTATATTTTTTAGATATTCAGATGAAACTGCAGATTTTAATTATAGTAACAGAGAAAGAGCTATTTCAAATAACACTGTCCCATGTACAACTATTTTAACCTCTTTGAAGCCTAATTGTCTTAGTCCCCCACAAATGTGATATGCTGAAGTATGAAGAGTTACATGCTTGCAGAAAGGCAGATATGAAAACAATGATGTTAACTATGAAGTGGTTTATATCGCCATCACAGTGGAAAAGGGCTCATTCACCTGCCATTTCAACTACCACATTCAAGTTTTCTCACACCTTTTCCTCCATCTTCAACAGAGCACAGTTTTATTAGTTCAAACTAAAATTGGCTGGAATAATAGAAAACTTACAACCTACTACTCCCAAACTTAGCAAAACCTTCACTTCTACATTCTTAGTTTTGTATCTGTTCATTAGTACAGGGCTCAAAGATGTCTGAAGCTCCAATAAAATTAGTCTGTTCTTATATTTTCAAGCATGTTCACTAAAGGAAAATACGCTTATGTGAACTGTAAAGCTCCTAAAGTATCCTCTTATTTCTAGATGAAGTTTCCTGCATCACTGCTAACCTCAGCCATTCCTTCTCTTTCTAAAAGTTACATCACCAGTTGCAAAGTTCACAGAACACCAACTTAGGGCCTATACCCATCACTTTTTCATGGTCTTTGTTTTAATGGGAACTCAAAAGGTGCTCCCAAAGATTCACGGCAACCTATCTGATACTAATTATTATAAATTATATTCTCTACAAAATATGCAAAAACTTTATGAATTTAGATGTGTTTTTAACAGATACTCTTCTACATGAAGATCTTAAAAGCAAGCCTACAAAAAGTTGAACCTACCTAACCTAGCCATCAGGTCCTCTTTTTCAGTTTCTCAGCACATCTCTCATGACCATTCCTTGCACCATCTCTCATCTCAGACTTTGTCACAAATTGATTTTCTTCACTCTTCATTTTCTACATCAACCTTATAACTGCTTCTCCCTGGTTTTGTATTCTGTTTGCCTTCTCCATCCCACACCTCATGTTTCTATTTTAGTTACAGGAGGGTTCTGGCTACTTCTGACATGTGTGGGCACAGCAAATGCCCAACCATTGTTTTTAAAATTTAAGATGTCTTTCATGATGCAAAAAGACACATTGTGCGTGATAATTTTATGCCCAGGAAGAAAAAAAAAACAAAACAAACCCAACCCACAAAACAAAACAAAAACCACAACAACAACAAAAACAAACAAACAAACAATGAAACAACCTTCCCCCCCCCAAAAAAAACAACCCACCCCCAAAAAAAACCCACAACCAAATTGTTTTAAAGTACATAAAGAAGTTGCTGCAAACTCTAAATCACTATGTTTTGAGATCTGACAGTTGTCAAATCTCCCAACCAACCCAGTACAGAATATAAACAAATATGGACAACTTAATACACAATAGAGTTATAAACACTTTTTTAACCATGGGAAAATGCTGATCTGCTTCTAAGCCAAGTCCCTACTGAGAAATATGTAACTATGTGCTGTTCTAGGTAGTGCTAATATGGCTCCATTACTTGAATTAATCTATTCCTTATTTGTAAGCAGTCCTAAATACAAGGCAAAGATCTCTTTATCCCTACACTAAGTCTGTTCTTTGAGGTATGTCATCATAAATATTCTATTCAAAGTTCACTCCATATAGACAGTTGTTCGATCATGGACTGTCATGGTCAATACAACAGGTTAGAGACTTGTCTACCACAAGCTTAGTTCATCTACAAGAGTCTGGGAACATCTCTTTAAGAGGCAGACAACAGTCAGAGACCTCCATGTCATACAAATACACCCAAACACAAGCAGCCTGTGTATTCTCATGGTCAACAGTGGCAAAGAAGTTCAGGGACTTTTAGCACCCCTTCCATGATAAGAAGAAGAAAATGTCATAGTTTACTTAAATGTCAATGTTCCTCCTTCTACCTTATTATACAGTCCCTTACTGCTTAGCAGGATCTTTATTTCGCTCTCTCTTATATCCCCAGTTCTGAACAGGAAGCACAAATGTGTGAATATGATCTATTTGCAAGAGAGAAGCAGCCTTCTTTTTTGTATCTCAAAAGCTACATAACTATTTCCTTCCTCATCAAGTCACTTCTCACACTAGCACTTCCTACCCTGCTTCTTTACCAAGATATTAGCTCATGCCTCAACAGTCTGTGATTACAATTTATTCCATCTAAAAAAAATCTGAAGAAGAAGACGAAATTCCATCTCAACTTACGAGAAATAAGAAACAGAAAAGTAGATAACAGAATCTGACAGGCAGCAAAGCATGTCATTAAACAGAAGTATTCTTAAGTAGTTTTTTCACTACATGTATAGTACAAAGAAGGGGTTCAAGTAAATTTCAAGGGTTTGTACCACTGAACTTTTTCACTCTATGCATTTCCAGTGCACAAATTATTGAGATAAAATTGAGATAAAATTGAGATCTCGTTTCGTCTTAGCAGTACGTCAGAAAATATTAGCACTCATATCACCTATACAGTAAACCAGATAGCATATTTCCTTTGTCAATATATGAAAATTTCCCAGAGAAAGCTTCTAGCGTATCTGTGAGACTCTGAACATTAATTTCAGAGGTAAGTACTATCTTTTCCTAATGTCTTACGGTCCACACAGCATGAAATGCTTCTCTCAGATTACGAATATCATATGCAATACCTTGCTAAGTGAAAAGACTACTGGAATATGACAGATAACCATTATAGGGGCATATCAAAATTCTGCCTCAAAAACATTAGAGCAACTTATTGAAAAACTTAAACTAACCTCCCAAAGTATAACTTACTTTTTTCCTCAAATCACACAAAACAGTGAAGAGTAGAGCTTACACATAGTATCAGTGCTTTGTATTGTTTATCAGTAGGCTTATTTAAAATTTATTATAAATAATAATTGAGGAAGTCTGTTATACATAGCATTATAATACACTTAAGATTATACACAACTGTACAAACAGCCTGCATTGAAAAAATAATCTTTGAAATTGTTAACAAATCCAGCTCTCTAAAAAAGCAGATTTTATTTGTAGCCACCTGTAGAAACAAGGAATACTTTTAAGATACTATTGTATTAGAGCCCCTTGTTCTTAATGTTTTCTCCATAGATGAGTTGTGACACTCTGAAACACTATGGTATATAACAATTTTGCATCACATAGCATACAATCACTAAAGACTATGGTATATGATGACCAGACATCATATACTTTCATCATATGATGAAGGACATGTATTGCTAGCTTACAGTGAAACCAATCACAGGCTTGATGATTATCAGTTGGTGCAAAACTGAGTCTTTTCCCTACCCTTAGTAGAAATTCTACACAGCATATAAACACAAAACCTTCAAGCATTTCTGGTTATACTGCAAGAATACTTGGGATATCCATTAGTTAATGCACTGTTGCATTATTTTCACATCAAACTAATTTTATTAGCACTAGCTTTTATAAGCCACCAAGAGAAATCAGAACAAAGTACAGAAAGCAGCAGTTCTGTACATGAAGCTCCAAATTACATAGTAAAGTACAAATAAAAGTTTACTGCAGAAAATAATACTGTTAACATAAAATTACTGCTAAAGCTTTTTAGCCAACTGTGAGTCAAAATGCAATAAAATTTACTAAATGAATTACATAAACCATTCTTTATACACAGAAAAATTTAAAGGGTTACACAGCCACTCAGACACTAAGAATATGTAAATACTTCTGCTAAGTTCCATTAAGGTTGGACATGGATTAACATGTAAAAATCAGCATAAACCAAATGCAGCTGTGAATGTTGGAAAGATCTAGACTAATCTTCTAACGCAAGCCTGAGAAAACTTCCTTACAGAGACTTGCTGATCTTTCCAATTCCATGTAACAGCAGTTGGGACATCAGATTTCTTTTCGCATGACTAGCTTGTCACTTGTTTAACATCAAGTGTAAAAAGACTCTTTGATGGTTCTACAGCATACTAGAAAAATTGTATTTTCTAAATATAATAATTTCAGAATTAACAACTCCAAACAAATCTAATTTTAAATTAAAGGAACAACTCTCATCATTGATAAAAGATGAAAAAATTAAGCCACTACAGGGTCTACTATGGCTATAGAGTCTATAGCTAGCACTACAATTTCATGGTGATTATGTCATTTATATAAATAACTCCAATTTCTAAAATGGGTTTTATTTTTGAATGCATCACACTAACTGGACAGAGTTTAGGACAATAATGAAAAATTGGCATTTAGATTTGTGAAGCCTGAAATTGCTGAAGAGACCTTGCTATACATTTTATTTAAACACTTGCAGTAGTGTAGCATGCTTCTGGGAGAATAATTACATCATTAACATGAGTACAATCTACAGTTCAAGTATTCTATATGTATCTCTAGTGAGCATTATATGATTATTAAGATAAACATTCACAGCTACTTTGTTCACGTAAGCCACATCTAAACCCCACATCTGGGAAAAATGTGTATTTCATAGATCTTAGCACATTCAGATGAATCAGCCATTCATTACTTCAGCTGCCTTCCTGTTAATCTTTCTCCATTAAAAAAAAAGTACAAAATGCTTTCTCCTAAGATGCATTTCACCCTGCACTGGATAACATATGCTGAGAACTTAAAATAAAGCCCACCTCCCAAATGAAGTGCTTCTCCTCACGGTTTTGATTAAACATCTCAACCTCAGCATCTCAAAACTGAACTGGCTGTTCTCAATATGACCAACAAACTTGGCAAAAAGAGGCCAGAACTGGTTTGCATTTGAAGAGACTCCTGCCTTCCTTGATCCTACAAGCTTTTGTTTCGCTGTGTCTTCTTCCTTGCAGAGAAACTTGCCAATACACATTACTTTTATTTGTCTAAGCACAAATTCTGTGACCTGATCGGCACTTTTCTGCTGTTTGAACAGAAAGTACATAATTTTGTGTCTCTCCACAGTTTAAATGCTAATCTCATATTTTAATTTCAATGCTTTTTCTTAACCTTTTTTTTTATTCAATACTTTTTCTTACTAAAACTCTTTTCTATATTTGAACTGGTTAAGGATGCTAACGTTCTACTCTTTTCAGCTTCCTACCTTCTAAGTGATGTATTTCCTAGATCCCAGCCTCCTCGTCTTTAAAAATAAATAAAGCACAAAACAGATAAAATTCAATACAATTTCATAATCAAAATACTGTATTATTCGAATTATGTTAAATGTTATCATGTGATGTTTGATTAATGTTACAAGAACTATTTATGAGACAGATGTGAGATCAGTAACCTGAATTAAGATCACCTTCGTGGTCTGAGATTCTAGCACACCAACTATAATCAAATGTCGGTTCAAGGCTATAACTCTTTGATATCATTACATGGAAAAACAAAAATAAAAGAAATAGCAGCTGACAAAATACATACAGGTAAGTGAATTGAATTTTCTGTTCTGAATTAGACACATTAGTAGGTGAATTAGGGTTGAGGCAAGAAGTGACATGACTTGCAAATCTATTGTGGATTATGGGTCATCTGAGACAGAAGAAGAAATCACCTAATACTAATCTCTATAAAAACAGATATGTAGCTAGACATTTACTTATTGCTTCAGTTATTGTGAAAGAAAAAAAAGTGAGCAAAGCTGTCTTATTTAAGCAGAATCTTTTAAAGGCATGTTTGTTTTTTTTAAAAGGGAATTAAAAAATTATTACGCAGAAGACTTAATGTTTTCCTTTTCTTTCCTCCTTTTCTTTGATGCTTTAATAATTTTAAATAAAACCATCAGTTCACTTAAGAAAATACTGCAATAAATCACATGTTCATTTATTATTTATTCTATTATGCTAAAGTTAACAGATACCCAATTTTGAGATACAAATATCATGTATATGATATTTGTATATATTTTAGTACTCAGGGAAAAAAAAAAAAAAAGAAGAGGCAATAAACCTACAGGTTCCAATTTTCTCCCTGTATGCCTGAAAATATTTACAGAAGACAATTTGTCTCACTGAACAGTAGTATTTATGTGTTGTCACACATATTAAGACATGAAGAACTCATCACTCTCAGGTAAAAGACTGAATAAAGACTAATCACAGTGGCTCAGAAGAAATTTCTGATTATGTTAATTTTTTAACCAATGAACTCTGATTAGCAACACTTTACTCAAAAAAATAAAAAGTAAATGAAAAAAAAGTCAAACTAATGCATATCATCAGTAGAAATAACAGTAAGTGTGCCTAAAAGAGGCAGGGTAATTTGATTTTGCATGTCATACTGAAATTTTAATCCAGAGAAAAGTTTTTGAAAAGGTCTGAAAGGATAGCTTAAAAAACAACTTAGCACACTAAAAAATATAAAGATCATAGCTATTAAATTTTCTTTTTTTTGTTGTTTTTTTGTTTAACAAGTCATTAGCGTTCATCACATAACTGCATAGTAAAAACAACAAAAAGACTCTCTTGGATCACCTGAAAATAGATCCTTTCCAAATATTACCAGCCTTTAAAATTGTGCTTCCCCCTGTTTTAGAGAGTGTACTCTGAGTATTTAGCACAAAAATATTTCAGTTAATAAAACAACATATTTAGTTTAAAAAATAATGGTTTAGTTAATAAAATTACTTTTTCATTTAGTTAATGGAACACAAGACCCTACAAGATTTTCAAAAATAATAAAAATAAACTATGGCTTGCTTCTGTGAAGTTCATCTGCGCACTTTTGGCCAGTGGTAGCCACAGAGAATATATAATAAATTTAATTCATACGTTAAGTGTTAAAAATATGTACACGTTGTCCTAAGGCTGTAACCACAACTTCCCTCAAATGTGTTATTCCTGACTCCTACTCTGCTCATCAGTTTATTTCAAGTCCTACAAGACAAGCTGCATTGATTTGACTTTACTAACACAATGATGTTACCATTGTAGAAAGCATTTAACCTCATGTTTTCCTAGCTAAAAATTTCAGCTATAAGGGGATCCATGATTTCTGACAGTATTTTGCATGCAATGTGGGACAAAGACAACCAATAATTTAAAGAAATAATTTTTGGTTTTAGTAAGATTCGGGTCCACAGAAATAAGATATTCTTTAAAAATGCTGTATGCAGAGTAATATATGTAGTAGTACCATTAAAGTCTCTGAAGATACAAGCAAGTAACAAAACAACTTCAGCTATAATAAAATGTACAGTTTTCAAGCTGTGCTATTTTTTTCACAGCTATGCCTTCAACTAAGCAGGAAAAAAGAATTCTGAATAACGACTAAAAAAAGAGTAAAAAAAATATATCCATTGTGACTCCTATCAAAGCAGTAGCACACAATTTCATTTCAACACAGATGAGAAGGTCTCAAGGCAAGTCATTAGTATTTCAGTATGGCTACATTATAATGACTAAGCAATAGCACAATGATCGTAACCTGGAAGTGTAAACAGAACGACTAATTAGAATTTAATGCCCTTGTAGATTGCCAACATGGCATCTGCTTATGAGAGAAGAGGTATATAGAAAAGAAAAAAATTACATCTAGATTCAGTATGCACCAGGCATCAGACTCCAAGACCACACAGAACTTTCTCTCCTTGGTTATACACAGTTAACTGAAAATAACTGAAATTCATAAAAATATGTATCATTAGGTTTTGAATCAAATCATTTCAGCAGCAGTCAGATTACTGGTATAGGTACTGACATGTCACTGATTTATAGTGAACCCTGTTGTTCTGAGGGAAGTAGAAAATATTCACAAATAACCTTCCCCTTCCTTGTACACTCCACAAATTACCATGCAAATATGAAAAACATTCTTCTGGAAACTTCCTCCTATATCTTCAAATGTATAGAGGTTACTATATTTCTTGTGTACTAGGGTGCAGAACTCCTTGCAAAAACCTTGTACATTTCTTAATATAAAACCCATATCCTCTAGTGTTTAATTCTTTCTGAACAGGAGACTTTTACCTCAATACAATTTTTAGAATGGAATTTGTCATCTTTCACCTTCAAAACTTATCTTATGCTATGAAACAGAATCAAATGTACTCCTATGTAACTTACAGATTACCTCTGTCACAGCACTGTTTCTTTTCTAAAGGTCACAATTATTTCAGCATTACTTCATGCAAGAATATTTCCATACTCATCATACTTTGTTTCCTGTGTCCTGACCTCCAAATGTGGCAATGGTACTGGTCCTGCAAATTGTGAGAATACACTCTGATTCATCGTCTTAGCATTCCTTTGTCCTCACCATTTTTTCTCTGCTTGTTCAGGAAGAAAACAGAAAGAATTATTCTGAAATGATAATATCATAAAACAGGGTATCATTTGCATTCATACTTCACAAAACTTTGCTTAGGGGAAGAGGTGGGAAGGAAAGGCAGTCTGTTGAAAGGAGACTGGAGTTGATTTAATCATTAGATAAGAGGGTTTCTCTGCAGTGACAAGATACCGTAAGAGTTAAACTGGATATGGTTACCATGGAGCTAAGACTCCCACAGAAAAAAAAATTGCAGCATTTTGAAACATTTGTTGGAAGCACACAGGCAGCCAAATAAATGACACTGCACCACTTTCAGGCTTTATTAGGTCACTTAAATTCTACCTCTAAGTGAAAGCTCAGGGGAGGAATTTTTACAGGCTTTAACCAAGTATTCCAGCCACAGCTTTTCTAATTTAGAAATCTTTGCCTGAGAACTGCAGATAAGTTTCTTGTGCAATGCAAGACGTCACCGTATTAATATAATTACTTATTGTCAACAATGGTTCCAAGTGAATTGAGGGGCATAGTTTAACTGTAATATAAAAAACAAAAACCAAAGAAAGACAAAGGAATTCTGACTTCAATCTCTCCCCTTCTTTTTAGGGACTGCATTTGTACTGTTGAATTTTGTAATACAAATGGCATCCCATGCCCAAAAGAATTACAGCTATAAAAATTACTTCTTAGTAGGTGGGCAAGACACTTTCATAAAATGTATTAATTCATAAAATCAATACATACTCCAAGAAATGAGGATTTTTCAGCTCTAATGCCATGGTAGTAAGGACACGGTCAAGTTTTCTGGGAAGTCATTAGTATAAACTATTTTATAATCTGCAGAAGCAAGCTGTCAGTCAGTCATGGAAAAAAATAGTATAGCAGTTAGCTCTAGTTCTGCTAGTTCTAGTTCACAGCTACAGGTTGGGAGGAGAAGGACTTGGGGGTGTTGGTCAATGAGAAACTTAACATGAGCCAGCAGTGTGCGCTCGCAGCCCAGAAAGCCAGCCGTATCCTGGGCTGCATCAAAAGGAACATGACAGTCGAAGGAGGTGATCCTGCCCCTCTACTCTGCTCTTGTGAGACCTCACTTGGAGTATTGTGTGCAGTTCTGGTGTC
>JANHGB010009441.1:0-14577 GCA_026283785.1 Coracopsis vasa
ACAGGGGAAGTTTAGATTGGATATAAGGAAGAAGTTCTTTACTGTGAGGGTGGTGAGGCACTGGAATGGGTTTCCCAAGGAAGTTGTGAATGCTTCATCCCTGGTGGTTTTCAAGGTCAGGTTGAAGAGAGCCTTGGGTGGCATGGTTTAGTGGGAGTTGTGCCTGCCCATGGCAGGGGGGTTGGAACTAGATGACCTTAAGGTCCTTTCCAACCCAAACCATTCTATGATCCCATGATTCTGTCCTAGAGAAGGGATGGCTTTAGGGGAACATATAACTCTTCCAAGTGCTTATAAAGAGAGAAGGCAGAGTCAGGCTCTTTACTAAGGTGTACTATGGGTGTGAGGTAGCCGTTATAAAATTGAAAAGGCAGAGTCCACAGCTGACTGAGTGAAAAATCTTTTTTTACCATGAGAACAGCTAATGTGTTGGTCAGGCTGCATGGAGATGTTGCACAGTCTCTATACTTGGAAGCTTCCAGGACCAAATTGGCTAAAGCCTTGTGCATCCCTTTCCAAATTTGAAGTCATACCTACTTTCAGTAGGTGGTTGGGCTAGAGACCTCCTTAGGCCATTTCCAAGCCTAATGATTTCGTGATTCATACCCACAGCTTGTATCATATTAAAAATAAAAAGGTGTAAATAATGATGCTTTCAGGTGGTCTTTTTAATCCACAGTTAATACCTTCAAAAGGAATAATTGGTTATTGTGTAAGATTCACCTCAATACAGCCAGCTAAAAATTAGGTTCTCAGTTTATTTTTTAGTCTCTTCTATTCAGTAGAAGGCATGAATTATCTCTAAAGGATAATCCATGCCACTTTTAGATAAATATTAAAATTCAGTGGGGATGGATTATTATCTGAATGTTCCTGTATGCATTCATTTCCTATAAAGAGAGCAGGCTTATCTAGGTTGATCTGTATGGTTGACTTAAAGATGTCTATTATTAAATGCAGAAATTATTACCCTAAATTTAATATATTTTGTACACTAAATTGTATCAAAATACATGTAAGCTCTTGCCTTAATACATTTCAATAATACAAATTATGAATGAAACACAATAAAAACAGCAAGAGTTTTTCTAGTTATTCATTTGCAGAGTAAATTCCTCAGGGGAAAAACAAAAAAAGTAGTACAAAAATGGTTTTTTTCAGCATGGATTTGCTGGTTCTACAATTGAATACTTCTGTCTTCATAACAAACAATGATGTTGAGACACATATTTTCTATTTAATGAACACATATCCTTTCTATGATTTGGGAGGAATCTGCTGTGACACTTCTTATTTTCATGTCACACATTCTGGTGTCACAGATTTAAATCTGTAGCAGCTGATAAGTACCTTGATGTTAGAAACAAAGTTGATCCCCTGTCTCAGTTATCACTGTTCATTTCGACATTCCTCAGCACTTGCAGCCTCACATTAAGACTTATCTGAGCTGTGGTCTTTGGTGCAATGACACAAACAAACTCATCTGATAGAGATCGAACCAGAAAACCGCAGTAGCAAGTTTGATCCTTAGAATAGCCCAACATTTTCCTCATCCTGGAGTACAAAAATTACATTTGTAGCACAGCAATCAAGATCAGTACCAAGACTAGAGTTTCAACTCCTCTAACCAACGAATATCAGCACAGTTGTGCAAACAAATAATTTCATTTTACTTGCAACTGGAAAAGTGGCATTAAAAATTGGCATCTCGGTTTGTCTAGGAGAGAATCTCAGTCTCTAAGAGAGAGTTCAGCTCTAACACAGTGTGTGCTAGACCTCATTCTGCTGGATTGAAAGTCAGAATTGGCAGAGATAATCCAGTGTCTGCTAGCTGCAAACCAGAATATCTTTGGGAGGTATATGCTATAGGGTATTGTAGATGTTGGAGGTGTGGGATCTTGGGGAACATTAAAGAATACTTTTACACTTAGATTTCCCAGAGTCATGAGCAGGAATATCCAGATAGCTACAGACACCATGGATGATAAATATAGATCCTTCTTTGCCTGAAATAGTAATCATTATTAAACCATGCCCATTTTGCAACAGTTTTCTGCAGTACTCAACGTCCTCATGAAATACAGAGATAAAATACTATCATAGATAAATATGTATCTCAACAGTCTACAAACATTTACTCTAAAAGGGAGCAATTTTATTGAGTGAATGGAACTATTCCCAAGCAAATCGTGTAGCATGAGGATTACAGTAAATATTACTTACTCGTGTATAAAGCTGTCACTCTCTAAGAAGCAAAAAAAGTTTTAGAAATGTGAAATACAAGCTAGATTAAGTTAAGTATACTTGAAAAATCTTAGAATCATAGAAGAGTTAGGGTTGGAAAGGACCTTAAGGTCATCTAGTTCCAATCTCCCTGCCATGGGTAGGGACACCTCACACTAAACTATGCCACCCAAGGCTCTCTCCAACCTGGCCTTGAACACCACCAGGGATGAAGCATTCACAACTTCCTTGGGAAACCCATTCCTGTTCCTCACCACCTTCACAGTAAAGAACTTCTTTCTTATATCCAATCTAAACTTCCCCTGTTTAAGTTTGAACCCATCACCCCTTGTCCTATCACTACAGTCCCTGATGAAGAGCCCCTCTCCAGCATCCTCGTAGCCCCCCTTCAGATACTGGAAGGCTGCTCTGAGGTTTCCACACAGCCTTCCCTTCTCCAGGCTGAACAGCCCCAACTTTCTCAGCCTATCTTCATCTGGTGTGTAACATTCAGAAAGGTGTTTTGGTGAGTTCAGCCTGGCTGTGCAGCAGAGACGTGTGCTCTGCATGCACGTGCCTCCTGGTTCCTGGAGCTGGTCTGAATTAGCCCTTATAAAACCTTCAAACGCAGCAGCCAAGTTTTGCTGGCCCTCATCCAGGAAGGGCAGCATTCAAGTGGCATCTAATAAACTGGCATTTAATATCTTTGATTATATAACCCGTTGCCATTACTTCTTTTCTGTTGAGCTTTCAAGCATTATGCATCAACTTCCACTGTTTCTCACCTCAGAGTTTCTCGTTTCCTTTCAAACTGAGCTAGTGTTGTCACTTCACATGTGCTTGTCTAGCTCTCTATTGCTGTTCCTACCCTACCGATAGCTTCTCATCTCATCCACCAATTTCAGCTTAGTTTGACACAGATCCCTGAGATAGAAAGTATCTTCCATAGGCAGCCTGAGGGAGGAAAAAGCCTTGTTTGTATAACCAAGAAAGGAAAACTTTCTGCATGGGTTTCACCTGCCCAAACACAACAGAAAGTGAAGACACTCATTCATAGACAATCAAACTGCATTAAAAAAGGCAACTACTCATTAATATTTCCCAAAACATATGAGAAACATAAATGTTAAAAAATAAAGAACTTATTTGCTAAATATTGGGCCAGGAGAACATATAAACATATTTGTTTATGTAAGTCAAAGGAAGAAAACCTCAAACACACACACTAGTCCAACCTTAGCCCTATGTGCTCATTTATACACTTAAAACACATGCATTAAATACTATGTGGTTACTGCTCTCTAATACTGGAATAAAATCAATATTTACCATATTGTTATGGTTGCATATAGCTTCCTAATTCTTTGTAGCACTGGGATAACTTGACATATTATTTGGCAAAAGTAGAACAACTTGTTTGCAGGCAGTGTGCTTCATTTGTATCAAACTTAATAAGCATGGTAGTGAAAATATGGTCAGGCACATAGGGCCAAAGCATGGAATTAATGAATTATCAAGAACATTTTGTTAAGTGGAGTTGTTTGCAGGTCTGTTGCTTCAGACTGGTGCACACTTAGCCTGCGGATGCTGCTTCATCCTAGGGCAGTTCTGGTTTACAGTTGTGCACTTGTAACTTCAAACATTTTTACAGCTTCCAAAGCTGGAAGTTTTTATTCCTTTCAGTAAGGAAAGAGAATGAAATGAATTCTGGGGAAATGGCTTTTTATGAGGATTTAATGTAGTATTTATGAAAGGGCTTTGGTTTGCTTTTATTTGGTTTAGAAGCATGTGGAAGCATTTCTTCATGTGGAAGAAACAGTTTGTATATAAGGGGCCATCATAGAAACAACTGTAATAGTCATTTTAAAGCATGGTTCATATGTTTTTGTTATGACCATTATCATCTTTACATATAAATTCCTAAACAGGGCTGTCATTTGCCAAGCTTATTTATTTTGGGTGGTAATTTTTAAGTCTTTTAGTGTTTTGCAAGTAATTTCATTAGCTTCAGATAAAACCAAAGGGTTTACATGAGGAATCCAAATAGCAAATCATGTAGCTTGCCCTTCAGAGGCATCCCCATTCCCTTGGAAGTGGTGAGAACCCCTGGCACAGGGAGAAGCTGAAATAGGCATCACTCCTCTCAGGCCTCAACATCCATCTCAGGAGGGCTTTTAGAGATAGGTAATGCAGATTTTTCTGTATTAAACTGTATGATTATTCTATTCAGCATTTAAACAGCAAGGCCGGTTCCTCTGTAGCACACGGTATCTTGAGCTCTTTGGTTTTCTCTCTGCCCCATCTTCCTTTTTCTTAATTTAAATTTTTTTAAATTACATGGTTATTATGTGTGAAAATCATCAGCTGAGGATAGCTGATGACAAAATGCTATCATTGGGCTTTAGAGCTAGTAGCCAGATGAGAGAACCGGGGGGCATGAAGTTAAATCTGTTATTACTACCTACCTGCCTGCAGATTTAGCCGGTGTCGGAAAGGATGCTGCTGTCACTGGCCAGTTACAGATTAAAAGTCATAATTAGGAGAGGGGGATTGTAAACTTGCACTGAAGACTAAGTCAAGGTTATAGTTCTAGCCTGCACGTTTTTTATGTCCTTCCTTACAAAACAGAAGACATTTAAAAACCCAAAACAAACCCCAAAACTCAAACAAAAAAACCACCGCACCAAAAACCCCAAGCAGAAAAATCCCTAAAAACAAAAACCACAGCAAAAAAGCCCCTAACAAATAAGTTCACAAAGGTTGAATCTCCCTGTTTTAAGTAGGGAGCTACCTGAACACAAAGACATGCTTATGTAGGATGCACGCTCAGGGTTTGTTGTGACATAAATGTAGGGGTTTTTTCTATTTGGAGGTAAGTGTGCTCATCAGTGGGAAGACTTCTATATGGAGGAACAAGGGAGCAGAATCAAGGCTGAACAAGCTCAATTAACATTAATATTTTATGTAATTGGGAAAGGGAAATTTAATCTTTCCAACAACGTGTCACCCGACCAGCCACGTAGCACACAGTCACTATACCCAACAGGAGGAGGTGGGTGGGAAGCTTGTTTGATATTCAGATCCATTTTGCTGTTGAATACAAATCCAAATTGCCAACATAAAACTTGGTGTACTACTAAATGATGTGATGGTGAGGGATTGCTTCATGCTTTGCTGTAGCAAACAGCGTTTGGAGCGTGGATATAGGTGAATACAGCCACATACAGGGGAAAGGCAGTGTAAAGTATCTCAATAATTGGAGTCTGGTGGTACTCTGTGGCCTTTTGAGGCTGGGAACTACAAACAGTCAACCCTTAGTTGGGTCAGGGCCAGTAAGTGTCATTTTAGAGGAGTTGGTGCTGTGATTTGTTAATTAAATCACACCCACACACAAATCCACAGGCAAACCGACAAAGTCAACACAATGCAGAACTTCCTTGCAAAGGGGGTTTCTCGCTGCTGTAGCTGGAGTGGAAGCAGTGCTGGAGTATCGTGTGCAGGGTTGACACATATTTCTCTAAGCTTGCACTAGAAGCTTTCTTGCAAAACACCCACTTTCCCGCTGGATCAGAGTGGGCTGCAGCCAGCTGGCTCTGGCCCAGGGAACCAGTGCACCGGGTCAGGCAGGAGATGCTCTGATTCAGCAGAGGCTTGAGCAGATTGTACAGCTTGTGTCCCCTTCTGCTGCTTCACCTCCTACAGCAAAACCTCCCTCTTTAAGGTGCCTCCCTGGGTATGCTGGGCTTGCACAGCAATTCCCAGCCACATTGAGCTTGGCCTGTGTTGTGGAGGGGGTTGCTGCTCTTTAGCTGCCTGGTTCAGCCAGCTACCTAAGTGTGCTCCTGGGTTTAGGCAACTGAATAGTGCTGTTGAGTTGATAAAATTGCTCGTGTGCCTGACATTAACACGCTGTCAAATGTCTTGTTGAACCAGAGTTGGACAGGGCTTGGAGCAACCTGCTTTAGTAGAAAGTGTCCCTGCCTGTGGCAGGGGGTTAGCACTAAATGAGCTTTAACATCTCTTCCAACCCAAACCATTCCATGAGTCTATGATGCACGTTGCATCTTGGGGTTTGAGTGGTTGGTGTTTCCTTCTGAAGTTTCCTTTGCACTGTTGCTTTGCCAAAAATAGGTTTACTTTGGGACGTGCAAATGTATGCTCAGTAGAGGATAGCAAGTATTACTGTATAAAGTGCATTATAAAGAAAGGTTGATTCATCAATTTCTTCCACTTATTCCATTCGCTTAGGATGTTTGATTTTTTTCTATTACCAGTAAAAAAATAGAAACTTCTTATTTCAGAAGGGGCTGTGATCACTTCCTTATTACTAGTGAGACGTAATGTATGCTTTAACGAGCAAAATAGCTGCTATCTGCCCAAAACACATATATTCATTGTGCAATCAGCAGTTTCATATGTAAAATTAATACTTAAATGGTGCCAGGAGTATTGAAGTATGGAATTGTTATTATTTAAATGCCCTGAATTTACTTGGAACAGGCAAATTTTTCTTGTTTAAAGTTTCATTTTGTTTTCTTAATCTACAGTTTTAAGACCTCCAGGAGTATGTGGTAGGCTGTATATGGTTATATGTGTATTAGCTGCCTTTTAATTTATTCCTGTGTAAATCAGTATTATTCAATTCTGTGGCCTATGGAACTGATCCTGCTCATTAAAATCAATAGATGCAGTGTTGTTCTGTGTGTCTGTGTGGTGTGATGCTTTTTGTGGTTTATTTTTCCTTGGTAGGATCTAACCTTCTGCATCTAGCAAACTGATATATAAAAGATCTGATCCTTTAGGCTTTACTTGGGGAAAATAGCCACGGATGTCAACAGCTGAATAGGATCAGTCTCTTAAAAGGATGGTTTATTTGAAACTGCGATAGCTATTATTATTTCCTTCTGCAGAAAAAATAATCTTACTCATCAAAGCTTTAGAAACAGCATCAAGAAAGCCAAGTTCAGCAGGTCTTTCAACCGTGGGAGATGTCAACCATCGCTGTGTTAAAGCATAGCCTGGTACATACCAGCGGCCGCCCAACCATCTCTTTTTCTTTCTCGCCTTTATTTCTTTTTATACTCCAACTCTTATTGGCATCTAAAATCTCTAATCTCTACCCATTACCCTTTTTGCTAATTTACAGTGATAACTGTGGCTCTGTTTTCATTAGGAGATGAAAGCCGGGAAATTAAAAAACAAATTACAGGGATGAGAAGATTACTGAATGACAGCACTGGAAGAATCTATCAACGAGTTGGCAAAGAAGGAGAAAAACTAAAGGAGGAGCCCCAAGATTTAGACTTAGCCTGGGCCCAGCGCCTGAATCCCCCTGCAGAGTCCCAGGCAAGCCTTCATCCTTCACAGAGCAGTACATGGAATGAATTATCACCCCAAGCCAGCCATTTTTCAGGGCAATACGGAACTCGATCCAAAACGTTCCAAAATCAAACACGAACCGTGGCATCCAATGGTATGATCTGCATTAGTTACTGAGAATGCTACTTTTTTTTTCTCTCTCTCTCCTTGTACTGTACTAAACTTCTGCCTTTGTTGTGATGATATATTGTACCACTGCACTGAGAGCAGTTTTATAGTTCAGAGTCTACCAAATGAGCACATAGTTATCACTTTGAAAAGGTGCGAAAGTGGGCACGGTGCATTCTGCTACCATCTGTCTTGGCTTTTAAAATGGATTCCTGGTGATAGGACAAAATTACTCAATGCTGTTGCAGGCTTAATTTCTATACAGTACTTACTAAAACAGCTTTTGCCATTGTTATTATATTCATAGCTAATTAAATGTCAACCTTTACCACTCCTCTTTGCAATGAGTAATGTAGCGCTGTTGTGACACCACTTGTGGAGCAGGATTCTACTGACTTTCAGAAGGGGATGGCATCAGCCTTATAACAGGTACAAAGTCCCATCACAGCCTTAGGCTTTTACTCCAGTGGGACTATTGGAGAAAAGATATGATGGAGTCTACCTATGAACAGCATGTATAGAGCATGGTCCATCTTCTGCTGGCAGAGGGTTCTGCCCTGAAGTAGATGGCAGTGTGCCCTTAAAATGCTTTTCTCTTGTTGTTTAAAATTCCAGTGTGGAGGTTTTACTGCCAGAATAAAAAGCTGTGCTTTCAAAATCCCATCCATTTTGGGTCCTTCCGAAAGTGTGGAAGGACCTGAAATTCGTCACACATCTCTCTCTTTGTCCTGAGAGTCCCTGAGCCCTGGCAGGGACAGTTCTCTGCATGCACAGAAGTGCCCAAGCCTGCACATGCCTAGTTCTCGCATCCAGAAAGTAGGTGGAGCAGCACCTCTGTCCCCTCAGGGGCCTGATTCAGCATGTGAACTAAAACGTGTTGACAGGATTTGGCCACATATGCAAGAAAATGTCAGTGCTTTGATTTTTCATACAAAGAGGAAGGGTTCAGCTCATCTACAGTCTCTTACAGGTTAGAATGGTCTGTGAGGCAAGGAGAAGAGTTGGATTGAGTGACCTCCTGGGCTGGAGAAGAGGAATGCCCAGGCTCCCAGCTCTTGGGGGAGTGCACCAGGAGGCACCTTCCACCCCTCCCTCTGCAGCTGTCCTGCTGCAGAAAGGAATGCAGTCTTTTAGGTTATTACATAAAGATGGGTGTGAGCCCTCTCCTCTGGCCACCTTTGAAAAGATGATCTGCAAGGCTCTTTGGTTAGAGGTGTCTGCCTGCAGTGGGGTGTTGTAATCCTGCCAGGCACTTCTGCTGCTTTGGCTCCGAAGCCTGGTCTCTGGGAAAGGGAAACATTTGATGAGTTTCTGGGCCATGGGCAAGCTCTGAAACTGCTCCTCACCCAGCACACAGCTCTTCTGGGTGGCCATTCCCCCATCCCTTGCATTGGAAGCCTGAGCATCTCACTCAGTATTTTAGATGTTATTCAGAGGATGGACAAAGTCCTTAAAAGCTGGGTGTAGAAATGCTGAACAGTACTTCAAGGAAGATACTATTTCTTGGTACTTACCATGGTGTTTAGACTCATCAGAGCAAAACTGTTCAGGTGGGGTGTAAGCTTATTATGTAGGGCTGTCAGGTCTAAGTCATCACTGGGAGATGTCCAGGCATTAGCAGATGGATGAGTCCAGAAACTGTTTCTGTCCATTGTGGATAGATATAATATAGGAAGCCAAGATATATGGTTTAGGCTGTCTGGATTACTCAAATTTGATTGTAACAAGCATGCCAAGTCCATCTAACTAGTTATCTACTCACATGGTAAAGGTGGTTCAAGGAGAGGCTGGAATGGATGTTTAATAGGTGCTGGTTTAGAAAGTAGTTATGAAAAAGGTATTGCCAAAAATAGACAGAGAGGGAAAAGGAGGAATTGGGGGAGCCTGGGCATTGCTGCAACAGAGGGAAGAGTAGGAACATACTTGAAAAGCAAAGTGATTTAGTCCGAACCAGATTTAAGGCAACGGTTCCACAAGTCATTACTTAGAAGCTTGTGACCTTCTGCATTTAGTGGAAGCTTCTTGGAGCTACTACCAGTGAGTAGCATGTCTGCCCTGTTAAAACACAACAAACTCATAGAGCCTTTCTACAACATTTGAGTTCATGTTCTGTAACAAATCTGGCAGTGATGCAGCAGCTGAATTGCTTTTTAGTTATGTCAAGTTGTGACAATGGATTGTGCTTGCATGCTTTTCAAATATAAACTCATGGTAGCAATGTTACACCAGGTAAACTCACTCTCAGCAGACCCAGCTGTGAGAACCACTGTCCTGGGCTACTTGCTGCTCACACTGGGAAAGCAACTACTGCACTTGTGTCATCTCCTTCTCTCAACTATAGAAGCTGGTATCAAATGTGCCTGCTGGCTAGCTTCCAAAGAGAGGGAGATGGCTCTTTAAAGACTCCTTCATAAAAATAAAAAGTCTGTTCTCCTTTTAAAATTAAAAAATGATTTATAACAAGTTGAAAAGGGTTGCTTTTGTCCTCTAAAAATGATAAAGATAGTGCTTGGAACAATGACTGAGAACACTCTACAAGATGTTTCTTATAACACAATAACTGATCAGAGGAGGGAGGCTAGAAAGAAAATAAAAAACCCTAATGAATATGTATGAAGTCAGTAGAATCCTGCTTTGATATGAAATATTGGTGGTCTCTTTTCCCATTTCCAGTACCTATGGTAGATTTACATGGGTAATTTCTATCAATGCTAATGGGGATTATAATGTAAATCCCCTATGCCTCAATGGGAAAATAGACCCTTTGGTTTTCCATCAGGAGCCTGTGTGCCTGCGTACTTTCATTAGGAACATGTTATATTGCAACAGGAAAGATGTACAGGTATTTACTGATATAACTTGTCTGAGTTTTCAGATGCAATTCAGCACTATGTGAAGTCTTCATTAAGAAGGAAACAGAAGCCCACCAGCCCTGTCTCCTGCTGTAGTCTTTCAGATAGCATTTCCAAAAGCCCACTAGAATATTGGATTCTGATCAAGAGAGAGAAAAGGCTTTACCCTGAGGATCTTATTAGTCTAAACCAACTGAAAAAGCACTAGAGAAAGGCTGTTCTTACTATGTATTTGTCTTCTATTAACAAAACTCTCCTAATTTCCTAGGACCCCATTTCTGGGGTGCCTGTTTGTCTTACTGACAGGTACAGGGTTATGCTGATGCTGTTAAATTCCAAGTAGCCTTGAACCTATCTAAAAGTCTACCTTTAGCACCCTTAACTTCTATCTTAAAGTCTACCCTACCTTTAACCCTGAAAGTCTGCCTTACCCTTTAGGGTAAAGGGTGTTGGTGGAGCCAAGTTGAGGGATCCTGAGTAATCTGCTGCAAAGCTAAAGATAACATATATTTTGTTTCCCTCTGTACCTGTAACAATGGGCTGAACACTTTATGGACCATTGAAAAGATAAAATCCCATCCATGCCCCAAGGAACTTACAGTGAATAGGCAGTGCACAAAGGAAGGGTGAGATCAAACAGAGGCAGAGTCCTGCTGAGTCAGTAACCTCTTTTTGTTTTAATTTAAGACTCAGCCTGTTTTCCAGATCACTTTTTACTTTGGAAAAGTTGTTTTATTTACAGCTGAAACCTTGGTGAAAAGCCGCAAATGGAACTATTGTGTTCCTATTTGCTAGACCTGCAGAGATTCTTAAACTACTCCATTTATCTTAGTACAATATTAACAGGTTTTGTCCATGGGTGCTATTTTAAAATACCAAAATGTGTAATTATTGTAGTGTGGACAGTCTAAATCTGTCAGGAAAGGAGGAGACACCCAGAAGATGCCAGCAGTCTTTAAGTAATGCATCAGTTTGGCTTCACAAGTAGCTGACTTTTGGGAGAACGACCACCAATTTGCTCAAGGCTGATAGATGTTGCTTCAAAGCTGAAGGACTGAATGGAAAGAGATAGAAAACGTGTGCCTGGGGAGAGAGATTTGAGGATGGAGGAAGGACACTGGAAGAGCTAGGAAAGAGTCAGAGCAATTTAGCAGTGGCCATATTTCATCCATTTCAAATGGGGTTTGAAGTCAGGGGATCTGTGTGGGTGTGACATCAGAAAGAACACAGACCAGACCTAAAAAGGTATTAATAAACTGGTTTGGCTTCAGAGGAAAGTGAATGAAAAATGGGAGGATTTATGAACAAAGATTAAATGAGTTGCCTGGTATTAAATTTAGCTAGGTAATGATTAAAGGGTACCTGATAAGTGTCAGGCTATCGGAAAAAAAGGGAAATACACTCTGAAGTCCACCACATGAGACACCAAGCAAGATGATTTTTGTTAGATTCATTTGTACCTATCTTCATAAAATGATCCTCCCTCCTCTTGCATGCTTTGATGAGCAGTAAAACAGCCATCAATTTAAATGACTGTAAGCACATTTTGAAATGAAGGGGGGTGCATCCCAACTGGCCTCAGATTCAAGCAGATACTGCTAGATGTTCTGTTGAATATTGAATGTTTTATTTGCAGCAGTAAAGCTAAGGATATAACTATTTTAAACTAACATGCAGGATACAACTATTCAGGTAAAGCTTGAAATCTCCCAGCTGTTACAGCCTGTCCTAATTCAGGGCCTACAATGCAAAGCTCCTGGAAAGCAAGGCAGTAATAAAAGCATTGCTAAGGGCTAGAACTAGAAGTATGTAAATTCAGATAAACACTGTAAGAATTACTGGAAAAGAAGAACCTGTTGAATCTATTCGTTTTCAAAGGGAAACTATGGAAAGCCCATCTTGTAGGTCACAGTGCTGGAAAACGTGACATAGAAAACAATCCCAGCCTAGGAAGGAAAAGAGCAGATTTGAAAGGTTTTCTTGCTGTGGTTCTTTTCCATCCTGTTTGTTTTGAGAGGGTGTTGTTTGGGTTTTTTGTGGGGATTTTTCCCTTGGAATAGGGTGTTTCATTTTCATTCTCAATTCTTCACATGATAAAGTATCACATGTAGCATTCAAGCAGTTTAAAATTCTTAGGCCCTCATTTAATGTACAGCGTAAACCTTTATTATGCTGTCTGTCTTCATTCTTTGTAAGGCTGTTCCAGGAGATGGGCTTTTTTGTGTATGTGTGATAAAGTGAGTATGTTTATAATGAGGTTTGGTGCTACTGTTATTCAAGATGAACTAGCCTGACAATAGAGAGCCCTGCTGTGAAGAGTGCATTGTATTCATGCTCAGTCTTCTTCAACCCATGTAACATTGCATTCCCTACTGTATATAATTGCACGTATTAGTAATTGGATAAAAACTAGTGGTCCCTTCCTCTTAAAAGGGACCATGTTGAAAATCATTTGCTTCTTGCTTTGGATCTAATTTCATGATCTGGTGTATTGATAATAGTTTCAAATGCCTGCTCATAATCATTGTTTGGGTGGTTTTTGTGGGTTACATCCTCTCTCCCCTGTTTCTTTCCACTTTCTTTCAGGAGAAATCCCAATGATGAATTCATCTATTGGACCAAACTGCTGTACATGTAATTGCCAGTCAACCCTGCAGGCTATCCTTCAGGAGCTCAAGACCATGCGAAAATTGATTCAGATTCAAGCAGGTACAATGGCCAGTCCCAGACGTGCCTATCCATGACAAGCATCTCAAGTGAAGATGACCCTGCTCATTGCAAGGGGCTTGGACTAGATGATCTTTGGAGGTCCCTTCCAGCCCAAACTGTTCTATGATTCCATGATCTTCTTGTTAGGAGGAATGGTCTAGTAAGACAGAGCTGTATGTGGAGACTCAGGAAAACCTGAGCTGTTTCCTGCTCTCTTGACACATTGTTCAAAGTCAAATTTTCACAAGCTTCTTGGAAATGTCATTTTTACTTCTCAGATCCTTACCTGTAACGTGGGATATTACCTGCAGGAATCTTTTAAGGCTAAAATAAATAAATAAATGTGAAGTGATTTATTCCTAATAAGTTTATTCCTAAGTGGGTACATCAATATGCTACAACTATCCCCAGTTTGTTCTCAGGGTGTATTTGTACAGGGGTGCAAAATGCTACTTTACCTGTTAGCTGCTTACCAGTTCATTAATCTTAAGGGTAAGGAAAGAAACTTGGAAGGCCACTTAAAGTTATTGTATAACACTTCAAAGATCTTTCAAGTTACAGCTCCGTGGTAGCCTCAACTGAGCTAGCTGCTGCATGTTGCGGCCTCCACCCTCCTTCAGGCTGGTTTACCAGTTCCTTCTACTGGCTGAACCAGCAATAATGTGTTCATTGGGAAAAACTATTGAGTCCAAGTTTTCTGCTAGGTTAGGAGCTGAAACAGAACAGCACAGAGCACTAGAGACAACAAGATAACAAGAGTATGGCAGCTAAGAGTTAGGTAGGTCATCACAGTCTTCCTAAACATTAGTGTTAATGCTGATGAGAAGTTGGAGACATTGGAGATTTCCAGTGTGAGTGATGGGGAGTGGAGCCATGGAGGTTTTTCTCTTAGAGTGCTGGATAAGACCTCTAAGAAAAGGGAGTGTTGAGTAATTAACTGCAGATGGGTGGAGTGAAGGGCTGACTAAACTCCTTGTCTACATGGTGTGTAGTGTTTCAGTGAGTGACAGGAAGGATCAGACAGGTTTTGTAATATCAGTTGACATGCGTAAAAATGCTTTTCTAAAAGTCACTGATTTGCAAAGAAGCACACGTTTTACAATCTTTGCTGGGACAAGGAATGCTTTACACAGTTGCACTGATTTCATTGAAATTATGTGCATGATTAAAAATAGCTTAGGGGTGAGAGGTACAGGACTGGGGGTTATGCCAGAAAAGCTGGCTCCTCAGTAAGAGGAGCATTTCTTATATATTATGTAGCTAGAGTGTAAATACCTTGTTAATTAGTGGATCTCTTGATTCATAT
>JANHGB010009442.1:0-32074 GCA_026283785.1 Coracopsis vasa
TAACTCAGCTTCCTATGCCGAGAGGATGATCCATAATCCCACAGTTAAAGAGAAGCTATGTCCATCCTTGACTCTAAGAACATAATCGGTTCAGAACATGGGTTTATCAAACCCAGTATTATGTTTCCAGCATTGGCCACACATGGATGTCTACCGACGAGTAGCACAGGGCAACACATAGGACATATCCCCGATTACATTCTCCCAGACTCCAGGTATTTTCAGTTCAGGAGATCTCCTGAACCCGGCATGGCTTGTCTCCTTAATGATCCCCAATGGCTCTCTTTTCCAAATACCTGTCCACTTTCCCCCCAGGACATGCAAATTTCTTGCATCCACAGCACTCAGGGCTGAGGCGTCCCACAGACCGACTCACTTCCGGCATGAACAATCGCTTTCTTCTGCTGTTTGTTTTGCTCCTGGCTCCAGCTACCTTTAATTAATGGGGCTGACTTCTTATCCCGAAGGAGACAGGGAGAACTCAATCCCAACTCCTTTTCCATGTCACCCATGATTTTGTACTCTTTCTTGCACCTTTCTGCACATTTTCTACTTCTAATATATCATAATATATTTGAAATAAAGAGAGCAGGTGTGGGCAAATCAGAGATGTTTACAATAGAATCATTATGGGGTTTTTTATCTCTATTCCTTCCCTGGTAAGTCATAACGCAGGATTTTGTTTCACTGCTACTGTACTAAGCTGATGTTTTCATGCAACTCTCCCTTATAACTCAATGGCCTCCCTTATGAGAAGAAGCAACTCAGAGACATACCTATCATTTGATATAGGAAGCTAGGGTTATTTTGCCTCATTTGCATTGCTTTACATTTCTCTGCATATATTTTCATCTGCCATTTTGTTGTCCAGTCATTCAGTCTTAAAAAAGCAGCCTGCTCTCATCTTCAGAGAATGTTGTTGCCCTTATTACCTTGAGTAACTTCACCTCACTGCTCGCCTTCTTGGGAGGAGCCTTAAAAGATGTTCTTGAAGCAGCAGGCGTAACATAAGGAACTGAAGCAAGGGCCAGCCTCAAAGGGCAAATAATGGTGTGTTTCAGTAACAGACCCCAGTGCAGTAAGCTCCTATTCTGCCTTAATGTCATGTGCCTCATGAAATAGACCCAGAAGAGCAAACAGCTTCAGCTAAAAGTGAGTAAGCCCAATTTTAAAAGAATGCTAGGTACCAAAGGTTACAGGGAAAGACACTCTTGAGATATTGCCCACCCACCAGAAGTCCCAGCTCTGTGAGCACTGACTGTTTCGTCACTATGCAAGGAAACCAGAACCAAAAGGTTAGAGCCAAAAGCAAGGTCTGATACTTATATTGCTGAATTAAGGGATATGACCCCTCTGCAGCTTCAGGTAGTTACTTTAACTTGCTCACTGTGGCTGTAGTTTCACAAATGTGGCTTCAGCAGAGATGTTGACAACTTAAGAATTCACGTGTAGCCGTTTAATCGGACATCTTAAGAATGGCAGTACTGCTGCTGACAAGAAGTAATGCCTGCTGCCTGAAGATTTATGCAGAATACAAGTTCATATCTAGTCCCTGAAAACATATACTGTGCCTCTTGTTCTATGACAGAAATCAGCTTGCGTTAGAGAGCCAAGCCCAGAGGCTATAACGCTTGGACAGCACTTGAGTGGCAGGGTCAGACAATGTACTGACTGCTTCCTCAGGGGGAAATTTCTCCATACAGTGCCAACTGTCTCTTCACAAAGGGGGACTGAATTCCCTATGGAATCCATCCTAGGCAACACTGTTGGCTCCTTCTCAGGCACCAAAGTAAGGGATGAGCACTGCCATATGCACCTCACAAAGAAAGTAAGGATCAGATCCAGCTCTCAGCACATTCTCTGACTACTCCACATTTTACATGCATATTTGCTTGGCAGATTTCTCCAGAATCTGAAATAAAGAAAATAACTCAAAGGCAGAAGAAAAGACTAAACAGTAAAATTATCAAAGTATGGTCATTTTACCAATTGCAATAACAGAAAACAGATCCCATTATTCTCAGGGTCTGGAAAAAAACCATACACTTTAACATTCTGGATTGTATCTAGAAATAAGTATCTTCAATTCACAATAAAGAGGTTGCACACAACTGTACTCATCTGTTGACCAAACTACCTTTGTCAAATACTTTACAAATCAATGTGAAAAGCATAAGAACTTTCCAGGATAAAGTCAACAAATGCAAGGAAGACTTAGGAACATATATTGGTAATCTCCTAAAAATTATGTTACAGTACAGAATAACAGCAAAGGCCTAACATTATTGCTACTGCCCAGTCTGTGGAAAAAAATATATGTATACTGCTAGCATTTTGTTTCCTTCTTTAGGGAGTAACAATGAATATAACTAAAGTACCTGGTAAGATCACACATGCCAAAGTAAAAACCTGAAGATCCTCTAGAGTATGCTGAAGAGTTTGAAATTCTTAATAGAGCAGTCTAGAGAGCCAAATGTGAACAAAATATGCTGTTGGAAGTCTTTAAGACATACTAAAAATGATGACACCAAATAAAAATTTCTAAGGGATAACACAGGCACCATCCAGAATGAGATGATGATAACCCAACAGACATAGTGGCTGCATCTATATTAGTCACATCAATAGCACCATAAGCTACTGTTGTAGTTCCAAAGACAGCCGGTGCTTTCTGGCCCCTATCATATCACCAAGCTCTCCCAATCTCCTATCAATCAAGCTGTTTGCATCCAAACTGCCTGCTGGGGACAGTGATGCTAGCTATTAGGGCCAACCTCTAAACCAGGTCTGAAAATACATGTTGGCCCAGGATAAAGACACATAAATGACAACTCTAACAGTGTGACTGTACAACCATTTCAATCCCCTGCCTGACCCGTGCCCTGGCACTATTTCACTTACCAGCACAGAACAGCTCTAGCAGGACTGTAACAGTCAAAGGTCTGAACAGAGCAGAATACCTGGCAGAAACCACTGGAAGCTTTCAAAACGTTATACTTATCAGATCCATGACCACATATGCTACAGTAATTCAAGGTAAAGAAATCAATGTTTATTGTCATAACTAACTTTTGTTATTTAAAGCTAGATATTACAGTTTAAAAGGGCTTGAGCTATTATAGGAAGTGGCTGTAAAATCATTAAGCACATATCTTACACTTTGCACTGTCCTAAAAGATGACCCCTGCTGGCACACTCCAAGAAACAGGATCTGTCATTCACTGCTACTGCACCCACCAACACCAGACAAGTTCTAGCAAACGGAAAACAGAAACAGACTGTGATCACAGATCCATAGGGCATCCAAATCAGCAGTGTTAGGAGCTCGACTTGAGAATATCCATATAGGAGACAGGAGTAGCCCTTTAATACCCCTATCATTAGCATGCTAGAAATACAGAACTACCTTTTATATACAGAAATGGAGATTTCATTCTTGCACACAGTTTTATTTCACACTTGGCCTTTTCTCCATGTTCATGAAAGCAGACAGCAAAACTGTCAATTGGTCAGTTACATCTTAGATAAAAAATAGGACAAAATACGTGCAAAAGATCCAATGCTTAAAGGTAATACATGGTAGAACCTGTGTATACTAGAAGCCCATGGCAAACTGGCAAATTATCATGGCTTAAAGAAAGCAGTGAAGCCTAAGGCAAAATACATGTTTTTAAATTCACAATTATAAGCTGAGAATGAAGAGGCCTCCTGATTTAAATCACATAATTATACTGGCCAGTGGTGGCGTTACGGCCGTGGAGATGACCTAAGAACATCAGCAAAGCAAGCTCTGCAGGGAGAGATAAATAGATAAATAGTTTTTATCAGACCAACCAGGGTCAGAAAGTTAGAAGCATGTTTAGCTCTTCCTATCTGATTCTCTCAATGTACTAGTTGGTCTAATGCAAGCTATTATCTCCCTGTGTAAGCTTTGCCTGATTGTTTAAATCAGTCAAACAAAGACAGGTATCTACTTAAAAACTCATTATTAAGTCAAATGAGCATTTAGGGGGTTTTGCCACCCACAGATGCCAAAGCTAATATCCAGCAGAGACATGTCGTTCATTAGTATAAAACCCTCATACCAAAGAGATGTGTTGTGTGCTTTCAATTAGCAGATGAAATGCAAAAAAAAAGTTGCTTCAGTGAAATTAACAAAACAGGAAAAAAAATCAAGCATTACTATCTGTAATAACAGCTAATAATACTACATTATTAATGGTATTATTAAGATAGAACATTCTACCAAAAGTCCTCACACTGATTTTTAAAAGGAATATATGATACATTCCAACTTCGAAAACATTACCAAACTCTAAAAATTTTTTCCAACAAATGTTCTTTTTCATATAGGATACAGCTTTAAGGTTTCCAAAACACAGTGAAGACAAGAAGAAAAGCATCAACAGCCGTCTCTTTTGTCCCCGTATTTAGTTAAAAGAATTAAATGGTCTTTAATTTTAAAAGGATCTCTACATTGAAAGAGTATTTAACAATATTCAAAGACCACGACACTTGTTTGCCGAAGATATTATGTCTCTCATGATGCTATTCTGCCTTATTTTTAAGCACAGAGTAATACCAAATGTACAAATGCCACAGAGATTTTCAGGAAAAACAGCAGCTTTGAAGGTTCTGCTTGTCAAGGAAGAACCTAAATTTGTTGACTTTGTGGAAATACTGCAAAAGTCCCCTATGTTTACAGACCTCAAGAAAAATTAAAATATGAACAAAATGACCTATAGCTGAAAGTGTTAAGGAATCTGGTTCCAAAATTGTCAAAGAGTAAAAGGATTACTCTGTTCAACGTAATTTTTTTACAAAGGCAATGTCCTAGTCCCTGCAGTCTCACAAATTCACCTTTAATGTTTATAAATGTATAAACAATGTCTTTGCGCAGGCAGAATCATGCAAGAGGAGAGCACTGGCACTTACCTGCAGGGAATAAAAGTAGGAAGAAAGACAAGATCATGCTCAGAAACTTAAATAATCCTAAATCATAGCAAGTTTCATTTAGCTGAAGCTACACCTTGCAAATATGAACCAGCAAACATGCTATAAAGTAAAACTGGTGGAAATCACAGAATTTTAATGTGGCTATTAATGGACACTATTTCGTAACAACAAATGAGCCACATAGGAAAATGTATTACTACGCACAAAATAGGAATCTGTTTTTAATGAAACCAGATTTCTTGTAATCTAATAAAAAGTTTGAAACGTATTTCTTATGAAAACAACATAATTAAGGTATATACTTGACATGCTGATTTTCTGAATAAAATTCCAACTTACAAGATTCAATATTCAGCCCTGGTGTGAAAAAGCACAACTTCCACAGTTCAGAAATAAAATTGCATGTTTTATGAGACATTTTCTGTACCATTGTCATAGTATAACTGCACCCACTAAGTTTGCACTCTCATCCTATTTCAATCAGTGCAAATTTAAAATAATCTTGCATACAGGTTCTATTAGTAAAAACAGTACCTAGAGGTTAATCCTACAAACTTGTCTGTTTTCTTTTATGCATAATACAGCTTCTGCAGGTAAGAGGAAAATGCTTAAGGTGGAAGGCAATTATCATCAGAGCCAATTCTAACCTGATAAGAATATTGTCTGTGAGTGTATAGCCAGCCATAATCTAATAGTTTAAAAGAAAAATGAAATGTTTTGTTTCAATCATTTATTTATTGAAATAATATATATTAATATGCTTTATTCTCGCATAGATTAAATTAAAAGAAACTGCAAAGAAATCACGCCACCTTATGGCAGAAGACAGCAGAACCGACGGCTGGTATTTCACACACCACAGCTCCCAGAATGAGAAGAGGAAGTTCATAGTTTCACAAAAAATCCAAATACAGCCTTCTTCAGACCCATAAGCAAATGAAAAGTGTTCAGCATATGCCCATAAAAGAAACTGCACGGAACCTACTTATACTGCTCAATTTAGAAGACTAAGTTAGATGCCAGCAGGAATCAAACCCACAAGCTCAGAGAAGCATATTAATTTACCAAGTTCACGCTTGGGTTAGTACTTTATCCATTCTGCTAAGATAACTAGGAAGAACACAAAAGCAAACAAGTAGCCTATATAATACGCTCATGATCATTATTCCAAAGGTGGAGTCTCTAAGAATTTCCTGGTATTGTTATTTCTTCTTCCAGCAACTCTAAATAGATGGCCTGAAATAATCTAAACATGTACTAACAACATTGTGCTCTAGTACACTTAGTATAACAGTACTTGGGGAAAGTGCTGCAGTAGCAATGTTAAAGTTAGAACCAAAATCAAAACACCTTAAAACTATTTTACTTTGATTTATGGAGTTTTTTTAATTCTTCTCTGGATTGATATTTCTCTTGGTGGCTAGTATATCAGCCTCTTATGGCATGCAGAGGGAAAAAAAAGACTTCAAAGTCAAAAGAAGCAATTCACAGAGAGCAGTCCACACCCAAATAGTTACATGTAGTAAGGGCAATCATCCAAATACAGATTTTAATACAAATTGCTTCTTGTCCGAGTCACATCCTGACCTAGAATGTGAGTTTCCCCATCCAAGGTAACAGCTGTAAGAACTAGGACACTGGGTAACAGAGAGAGCCTCTCAGTCCCTCTTGTTCATGCTATTCAACTTATATACATTGCTGAATACCAACTAAAACATAATGGAGAAAAATTGACTTTTTAGGCCAGTAACTATAACACGTCTTTAAAATTAATGGAAAGTATCAAGTCCCTATTTTAATGAATATTTATATATGTAAAACAGCTCCAACAACAGCAATTAAATTGTATCCTTGGTGTTTAAAACACTTTCTCAAATACGAGATGTGCACGTAAATCTGTATGAAATTTCAATCTGGAAGAACGTGGTATGAACTGGTTTTCCTATTGCACATGAATCACTAGTGCTAGGCTATTAGATATTCTGAGAGAATTCTCTCCTACTGTGATCAGAAATTCTGTCAAAACTAGTAATATATAGTAACAAGATTTTTTAATTTAGAAGAATCACCATTTTCTGATTAAGAAAGATGTAGCTAGACAGGAAGGTCCCAAACAGCTTTATCCAGAGGATCTTGCTCTGTTAAAGTTATGCACTTACTGTATTGAAGTTATGAGTGCAAAGAAATGACAAAGTATTTTCCATGACTAGCAAAAAAGCAAGACACTTAAAAGCTTCAGACAAGATAGAAATAGACCACAATGAAAAACACTCTTTAAAACATATGAGAAATAAGTAATTACAGTTCCTACCTGCATTCCCTAAGCACGTCAGAAGCTCCTTCCATATATTCTCTTCCCTAAAAATCCAGTGCCCTGAGCTCCCCTTTCCTTTAGTTCAGTGTCAGTGAAATGCCATTCTTCCTACATTTTCCCACAGCAGGAAACTCAGAATATCTCCTTCTTCCCTCCACCCATCACAAACACTTTTTAAACACCTCCTTCCCATGTAGAGGACTTACTGTGCCACATTCCCTCCCATGCTGAAAGAGAGGTATAATCTGTATTACATGGTTCCTATGCCAAGAGCTCTGCATATATTTTTGTTTCTCCCCAACCACAAACCTCCTTTCAAGATAAGCGTGACAAAAGGGTAAGGGTAAAATTCCTCCATTCACCTTCACATCACTACAGGTCAGGTGTTTCCAAGGAAGCACACCAGAGAAGAAGATATAAAGAAGCCATATTCTTACAGCTGGTTGAACAAGGCTCCTAGCAGAGCAGCTTTTTAAATTCAGATGGCTTTTCATTCCTTGTTTTTACCAAAATTGATGAGGTTCAGCCACTAAGGCTCAGGCATCAGCTGATGTTATAAAAGATGTGAAATAGCATTATTATGTTACACTCAGAGACCAAAAATCACTATAACCAATGACCAACACCAAGTAGATTAGGAATTCCCTTTTATTAACTGCTGACATATAAGAAGGAAAAACATATTTAAGTATTTTTAAAAACTTTTCCATACTCAGTAGATTTCTGGTCCAGAAACAAATTTAACCCCCCAAAATTTCCTCAATGCAATGATCATCAGCTGAATGAAAAACTAGAACATGATAAGGCACAATGAGCATTTGATTTTTTTATACGATACCATGAGATGATTTCTAAGATATTATGAACATTTTGATCAGCAAAACTGTATTGTTTTGTTTTACATGACAAGCTGTGATCACAGAATGGTTGGAAAGGACCTTAAGATCAATCAAGTTCCAACCCCCCTGCCATGGGCAGGGATGCCTCACACTAGACCATGTCACCCAAGACTCCATCCAACCTGGCCTTGAACACTGCCAGAGATGGAGCATTTATCACTTCTTTGGTAAAATAAAGTCAAAATTACCCACAGAAAGAACAGCCATTGCTGGCATTAAGTTAAACTATTAAAGAAACACTGGAAAAGTCAGGTGATACATGAAACCTGTATTCCCCTCACCTAAATGCCATATGATGATTAGTAACTTTATTACACTATAGATAATACTTTCTCTCATTAATGATCAGCATTAACTACTGCAGGTTCCTTTCTAAGACTTACTCTAAGTTTTATGTGAAAGTTATTTACCTCAAGGTCATCCAGAGAGCGAGTAATACTAAATCGCTTAGATCTTCCAAATGATCTTCGAACAGAAGAACGTGGGGGAGGAGCCTGATTTAATCCCATTGGATGTCCAAATTTTGCACCCTAAACGAAACAGAAAATATGTATTATTATTATTTTACTTATTCAGCTTTAGTACATTGCTGATCATAGTGACAGCACCTGAACAGTAAACATTGGTAGGTACAGAATTCCAAGGAGATGGATTTGCAAACCTGTAACAGGACCACAATTTCAACACAAGCTGGTCACTTCCCATGCCCTTGCAAAATCATGTATTGACTTTTCCAGTCTCAAGTCAAATATCATAAATATTCAGCATTAAGTTACTGTATAAACATAAGTCATCAGGTTGCTAAAGTGTACATACGCTACATGTCAGTACTAGTAGACAGGGCTTAATTAAAACCAAGACAATCCTAGCTCTTCACTGTCTTAACTGAAAAACATGTACAATGACAAAATATGTGTCTTTCTATATGAAATTACCATCCTAGAGAACATCTCACCCAGCTGCTGTTAGAAACTTTCTGCACACTTCTAAATATCTTACTTTCACTACTTTTTTTGTCTTTTAAAAACGTTTGCTAGTGTGAAGTCCAATATTTTAAATCACACAGTACAAAATGCAGGAAGAAATGTTCTGAAGAAAGAAACTACCTCACTTGGATGTTCTATGACTAGAATTGGTGCTGCAATAATTATGTCTAATGGCTTTCTCTTTTCCCCATAATAATACTCTTTAAAGAGTCACCAGATGTCAGTTGAGCTATGACAGCTCAGCATGTACGTATTTGGCTTATGCCAAATGGCAAAGCGTAAGCTTAAACCGAAGAGTAGGCACATAGTGACTGGTGCTAAGCAGATGTACATAAACTCACTGCATTATGAAAACTTGTGATTATGTGCCTGAAATTTTGGATTCTTTTCACCGAAACTCTCAATGCAAAGAAAATTCCTTCCTGCCTTCTGATGCTTTTTTGCTTTAGAAAGTAAAGGCTTTTAATTCAGAGTAAATTTTCTTCTATTTCATTTCAGCATCTTTCTTCATCACAGTAAGCTTAAAAATACATGCATTTGTCCTTTTAGAATTGCTTTTAAAATTTTAATATTTTCATTTTATTGAATTTTATATTTGTATTTATTTTTTCCTTTGGGCAGGTTGCTGTGCTCTCAATTCTGAAATACTTTGGTATCCCTTTGATCATTTGTTTGAAAGTCTATATACATCACATTAACCAAAAGAACAGTCATAAATTTCATATTCTTCTAATCTCATGCAAATGGTGAGTAAGGAAGAGCACTGAAAGTATTATACAGCCTTCTTACTGCAATAAAAAAAAAGGGATCCAGCAGGAGGTATCTGCCTGTTTGCTTATTCCCATAGAGCAAACATTATTCTTTAGCAACAGGGCTCTGACTGCCACCAGTATTCACAACACATTCTGCTTACAAGCTCTCAGAAATGTCAAGACATAACACGGCATAGAGGAATCTGGATCCCAAGTATGTAGCACGGTTCAGCACTGCAACAGGCTGAGACTCCAACTTCTTCATTCAGTATTAAAAGTGATATATTTTTATATGAAATCTCAAAATCTCCTTCCTTTCCAATTTTCAATTTACTAAGGGGTTTCTTTAATTGGTTGAGAAGAAAACTGGGCAGGTTCTGCTAAGGAAAACTCAGAATCTGGCAAGGGGAGATTAGCTTCTAAGGTTTTTAAGAAAATATTTTAAAAGTACAGTATAAACAAGGAAAGATGGCTTTTGCTAAAATGATCAACCACATGTGTGGTAAGGACAGATGCTCTCTGTCAATGTTCACAGATAGCACCCAAGGGAATGAGGACAGTTCCTGGGTTTTTGAGCAACTTTTCAAAGTTCATCCAGGCAGATACCACTGAGGTGGCTCACACTTGGCTCAAGCCTTACAGTCACAGCAGCCTTTCCTGTCTGAACTGAAAGCTTATACTTAATGCAGTAATCTGTGTCCAAGAGTGAACTCCGCATTAACCCCTGCCTAAATTCAGCAGTATCCATTACTATTACAGCATAACATATCAAAACACTAACATGGTTCCTCCTGGTATATTCCTGTTAAAACAGCATTAATATATATGTATTAATGTGTATTAACCACTAGGTTTCACTAGTCAAGTATGACCACACTAGTTTTGCATTAAGTTTTTAATCTATGAATTAGTAAAAAAACCTATCAGACTGCAAACAGCTCAGCAAATTCTAAGACCAGTGAAATTAATGGCATCATTAGTGCAAGTACAACTGCTATTTTGAAACTAATGAACTGGTGTAACTATTACCGGCTTGATGGTCTTTCATGAATTTCTCAAAATAAGATGCATCCCTCAGAGGACTTCATCTTTCATAAAAGAAAAATGGTGAAAGGACACAAAGGCAAAACACTACCAATAGCAGTCAGATCTATTTTGAATAACAAATAGACTTTCACTTTTCTTTCTCATTCAGCTCAAAAAGAATACAAACCATCCAGTGTATGTTTGAATAGTGAAGATTGCTGTATACAATTCTGGAAGATTAAAACACACAACCAGAGAACACACACTCAAAAAAATCTTGAAACAGTAACATCACAAATTGGAGGAAGAGGAGCAAACTGCCTGAAGACAAATCTAATTAGATTCCACTGAGAAGCAGATTCTAGATAAGATTAATTATCACCAGATGCCCCATTTTAGAAGCAAATGCTGCTTACCTATTTGTGGTCAGGAACATAACAAAGAGAAAGAGTGGACAAAAACACTTGCAAATTGTGTGGTAATAGAAAAAAATAGCAAATTAGTATCCAATCAAAGTTTTTATTTACAGTTTTTGATATTCTTATACAAAACTCACTACTAAGCACTGTATTTAATGATAAAGATAAGACCAGGGAAAAAGAGACCTTGAGAATAAAACGGTGCTTAAGAAACAATTACAAAATATAAAAATTCACTGAGCTAACCATTTCCCCAACCCAACTTTGTTTTCCCCCACAACTGCAATGAGGAAAATGTTTTCAGCGGACAAAAATCTCTTTCTTGCTCTGAAGAATCAAATTAATAATCTAGGAAATTAAGGAAGACATTGCTAAAAAAGAAAATAAAATAAAAAGACTGAAGTTCACAAAGTATTTAATTTCCTGGTAATGGTGCTGAGAAGTCTCCCTTTTCATCTTTTCTTGATTCTGTTCCAGACATTCAGACTGGAAGGTTTGCCTCCTTCTGCAGATCAATCTGAAAAAGTGCCTTGCGTACACACATGCACACAAATAAAGAATCGTGTAGCTTAAGCAAATAACAGCATCGTTTTGGCAAATGGTTTTCATGGGACTCTGAAGAGCTGGACATAAAAGCCTCTAAGACTTGAAGACAGAACAACCATTGCAACTGTAATGTACTAATCAGCATGGCTAAAGAAATACAAAATATCTGACCAAAAAGACATTGCTTGTGCAACGACTGATATTAGTATAAATTTTGCAGTCTATTAGCTATAAAAAATCATACTTCTAAAAGCCTTTATTACACTATTAAACAGATACTAAAAAACATTAAATGAACCTAAAAAGATTTCAAAACACTGCACTACAGGACCAACAAAAAGCTGTTCTGTTCATTGTTATCTGCCAAACTAAAACACTGAAATTTGCTGTATGAACATTGAGCTGTGGGTTTTTTAAACACAGATTGCCTGTAAACTTTAGAACTACTTACTATCATATCATTAGTATTCTATTCTGGAAAAACTGTGTTGCTGAATCCATAAAATAAAACTAAAAATATCTAGGTATTCAAGAAAATCTATGTCCTTTCACAGAACTGTATTAGAAACTAAAGTCCATCTGATATTTCACTAAGCGTCTTCATTTTAGGAATCCAGAAACAAAGAGAAAAGCACAGAAATTTGTGAAAACAAGTTGATTAGTGAAAAGCACGTGCTACAGCAATACATCCTTTGAATTTTGCAACACTGATACTTACAACCCTGTTACTACTATTATGGTGAAAGTACAAAAGAGCGTATCTCTAAAAGCCTTTATCCTGTTATGATTTGGCAGATGGAGAGGAAAAACAACAAAGGATTAAAGGAATTAACACACTGATGATCTAAAAAACAACATTCCTCTTTATATTCTTATAACAAAGTAAAAATTATGAACTAGCTTGGACTGAAATACCAGTTAGACATATAAATCATAAGAGAAAAGCAGGAAAATTAATGGCTCTGCATAATTTTATTTTAACATATGACTAGATCACCCCTTTTCCTTAGACTAACAGGAGATGGCAAGTGCAAATACATTTCCCTAAATTAACCATCAATCACTGACCAAACTGTAGTCTTTCCCTTCAAATGCATATTTTTAATTATTTTTATTTAACTTTTAGCCTGCTTATTTGGCCTTGTAGATGAGCTACTTCCTAATCTACTTGACAAGAAAAGCATTGAAAACAGAAGTCCCCACAGGGGGCTGACATAGCAGCAGTTTGTGAATGTGTCCAAGTGAGAACAGTTTACGTCTGATAACAGGAAAGGTTTACAAGAAAAGTACAAATGAGAGAGTGGAAAACATTGTACTTCATGTACTAGCAAGACGGAGTGAAGAAGCATATGGGCTTATGATAGACTGCAAACAGTGGGAGAGAAAGTGTAAAAGTGTTCCAATACAAGGTGACTTGCATAAATCTAGTTATTTAAAGACAGAGAGAAAAAGGATGAGCTCTTAAAAGTAATTCTGATAAACAGGTTAGGTTGAAGTTCCATAGAGTATTATTTTGAGCAGCTGTGCAAGTTCTTTGCATGTACCTCTGACCACTCTTGCAACTCCCAAATTGCAGCAGGTTCCTCCCTCACCCCCGCTACCAGTAAACTGTAGTTTACAAAATGAAATAATCCTGTTTGTAACACAGATCCACAGATGGTCATGCCAACACAACTGATGATGCTCCCTGCCAATCCAGCCTGAGCATGACAGGAACTCTTTAAGTTGGTACTACCAAGGAAGCATAGAATGGTAGAAAAGTTAGGGTTGGAAAGGACCTTAAGATCATCCAGTTCCAACCCCCCGCCATGGGCAGGGACATCTCACACTAAACCATGTCACCCAAGGCTCTGTCCAACCTGGCCTTGAACACTGCCAGAGATGGAGCATTTATCACTTCTTTGGGCAACCTGTCCCACTGCCTCACCACCCTCACAGCAAAGAACTTCTTCCTTATATCTAACCTGATCTTCCCCTGCTGATGTTTGAACCAATTACCCTTGCCCTACCACTACAGTCCCTGATGAAGAGTCCCTCTCTGGCACCCAAAGAAATGCAATGTGAAACTATGATAGTCAACACGATACTCTAACCTGAGCATGAGTGCACAGAAGCAAGCTGATGAAACTTTATCAATTATTCAGAACCCAAAGAAACCAAACACCTTTTAGAAAGCATCTTCAACTACCTTAAAGAAATTCCCAGCTACAGACATAAGCTCTATTATGCTCGCTCTTATTCTAGCAAATGCACTTACCAAGTATTGTAACTTTTTAACAAATTGTCATACTTAACAACCTAAAATTTCCATTTTGCACTACATAGCCTTTGTGTCTTTCTACAGTTAAACGTATAATGTCCTCTCATTCAAATACCTGGATGTAACTAATAAAACAATTATATACCTCTCCTCTGTTTTAAAGCTATAGGAGCAGGATGGAGGTAGCAAGAAAAGGATACTCGCAGCTCTGGGATTACAAGAGGCTAAAGGAAGTGGGAGATTTTTGCTAGGTGCTCAAGCATCCTTGACAATGACAAAATGCAGGAAGCTGGCAGCAAGAATCAAGAAAGGGGGGAAAAAAGGAGAAAAACTGTGAGGCTTAGGCCAGCTTTACAACATCTAACAAATTTAATCTCTTCATGGAAAACACATTACAGTTTGTGACCTTGAGAGGAAACTAAAGGGCCTGAATCTTATGGGTCAGATTTTGGCTGCTGTTTGGAAAAGCAGGAAGAGGGAAAGATAAAATATACAAGGAGCGGAGACTAATCTAAAGAGTTAGAAAAACATTAACAAGCGTGATCACCTGCATTTACAGAAGGATGCTTTCAAATGCTTTCACAACTGCTTCACAATGAAATCTAATCTCGCAAGATTCACAGGCATGAGTGAAATAATTGTTTTAAATGTTTGTGGAAAAAAGAAGTAAAAAAGTGATTGAATGACATGAACACAAAAGAGCTCTAAGACAAATTTAAAACACCTAGTGACTGATATCTAGTAATTTGGATAGAAATTGTTTTCTCCTCCTGTTCAGGTAGAACAAGTCTGTTATTCTGTGTCCTGAGCATTTAATAGAATACAAAAGCACCAAGCACATGTCAGAACGGTCTCATAGGACCACTTGCCAGCTGGATTAGAAAAATTCACCAGAACAACAGTTTAGGGAGTCTTATACAACCCAGCTAAACCCTGCTTAAAAGTGAACCACCACTACTCAGACAGCAACTGGCCATCCTGTTCCGGAGAGTCAAATCCCCAGGTAAGCATCTCCCTATATTAAAAAGTCGAAGAAATTAGATTCTTTTAACAAAAACACTGTTTGTGAGTGTCTGTACAAAAAGTGTCAATTTAAGTACTGATTTCTGATTAATTGCCTCTAAAAGCATGTAACAAAAGGAGGCTGCTTTTATTAACAGATTTTATTGGAGAAAAAAGGAAGAAACAGCACCATTTAAAACGCCTCAATTTAAGGAGCTCAACTAATACAGAATTTTCTGCTTTCTATGTGTCACAGAGCTTAATCATACTAACCATAAAATTATCAAATCATAATTTGTCCTACTCCTATTTCATCATTAGGGACTGTAGCGATAGGACAAGGGTAATGGGTTTAAACTAAGACCGGAGAAGTTCAGATTAGGCTAAGAAGTTCAGATAAGGAAGAAGTTCTTTGCTGTGAGGGTGGTGAGGCAGTGGAACAGGCTGCCCAGAGAAGTGGTAACTGCTCCATCCCTGGCAGTGTTCAAGGCCAGGCTGGACAGAGCCTTGGGTGACATGGCCTAGTGTAAGGTGTCCCTGCCCATGGTGGTGGGGGTTGGAACCGGATGATCTTAAGGTCCTTTCCAACCCTAACTATTCTACCATTCTACGATTCTATTTCCGGCTATTGAAGCTTTTTAAAACTCTCACTGTTTTTAGGTTTAGACTCTATGACTTTGTATGGTAAAGCACATAACAGTTCAGAACCCAGACACACAGATCACATAATTTGAAACTTCTGCGGCTATTCAAAACATGCCAAATTTACTCTCAGATGACAAACAGCAGAAGGGTCAGTCTGGAGCAGCAGTTCATCTTTACCAAAAAATGCAGGTTTAGGACTTCAGAAAGAAAAGTTCCTAATTTAGACCCTTCTGAAAAGGGATGGGGAACAGGGATGCCACTGTAATGCCAATATAGTCAGAGCACAAGATCTAAAAAAATACTGAAAGTCTTGGAACAAAGTAGTTGATACAAACATTATCCTGACATCAATACTGGTCTCAAATCCTGCTCTGGGTCATTTGGCTTAGTCTTCCTCTGCTGTTCACTACCATTCGCAAATGTCTGTTCTTCCAGTTACCAGCCCTGTCAGCTGAGTGACTGCCCCACTATAGCAGTGAGAGCAGGCAAGACTGCAGGCCATACCTCCCTTTGCTCCTCATCCGATCAGCCAGCACCACATGCTCCACCACCCAAGAACTGACAGTGCAGACTTGCAGGACTTGTAAAGTGAGGGTCTAAGGGCCTGAGAATGGGACGGATTGAATGGCAGGGTATGCTGGGTTAGGGCCTCTCATACCCTGAAAGTGATAAAAAAATCCATGACGGAAATAGGAAAAGAGCTTGCTGTGGTCATCCCCTGGACCACAACAGGAACAGAAGCACAAAGTCCTCGGGTACAGGTAGGCATGCTGCTAGACAGAGCTCCATATGCTATGGATCAAAAAAAGAATGAAGTAACACCCTCCAGGCTGCCCTGCACCGCTGCCATCACCATGGATCAGCGTCGCCTCACAAAACTGGATTACATGGGTGAGGGTTAATTAAAAAAGCTCTAACATCAGGCAAATTTTACTGACAGCTTTTCCACAAGCTTTAATTACATTGCAATTCCTGAAATCACAGAATGGTTTGGGTTGGAAGGGACCTTAAAACTCATCCGGTTCCAACCCCCGCCACAGGCAGGGTCACCTTCCACTAGAGCAGGTTGCTCAAAGCCCATCCAACCTGGCCTTGAACTTTGACACGGACGGGGCAGCCACAGCTTCTCTGGGCACCCTGTGCCAGCGCCTCACCATGTTCACAAGGAAGATTTTTTTCCTAAAATCTAATCTAAATCTCCCCTTTTTCAGTTTAAGGCCATTCCCCCTTATTCTGTGGCTTCATGCCCTTGTAAAAGTCCCTGTCCAGGTTTCTTGTAGGCCCCTTTAGGTACTGGAGGCTGCTCTAATGCCCTGAAGCCTTCTCTTCTCCAGGCTGAACAACTTAATGATTGTTTGATCATTATATATATTTATAATGATTTTGGTTGGGTTGGGTTTTGGAGGTTTTTTTGGCACCATTATGACAAGGGATTCAAATAATATTATTCACTATTACTGGTCAATAGATTTGATCACTTTTAAGAATACCTCTTTATTAATCAGACAATAATGACACATTTCACTGTGTTATAATCATTACAGAGGGATTTTAGCCCATAATATCATTGAGAATGACGTACAATGTAAGATCTTTATGCACTTCGGGAAGACATAGAAAAGAGGATGTCTTGCCACACTGGATATCCAAGTAAATTAAATTTCTTGCTTTTCTCGTGTAGTAAGGATAGCAGGCACAAACCACTGACCACCTACACTTCAGTTCTATCCTAATCCCTTTTCAAACAAGAAAACATATGTTAATGGTATTAATGCAGATGGAATAGTAAGATCATTTTCTCAGTATAACTAGATAACAGTATCTTTTATAAGCTGGAAGCCTATTAGTTAGAAATTGCAGAGGAACAGAAAGACCTGAGTACACTAGGGAAAAACGTGAAGAAAATAACAAGTACAAGCATTACAATTGGTTCCAAATCATCCTGAACATTAGGCTGGCATTAGCTGGGAACATTAAGTCAGTATGGGCTAGTAATCAATAACAAACAAAAAGGCAAACGAATAATCATCATAAAAGCAAAAGTAATCATGAAATAAGCTTTATGAATACATTGCCTGCTTACACATTTTAAAAACTGCTTATAGTTCTGGTCAAATCTCCTCAAAAGTAATATAGTATAACTAACTGAGGAATATTACAATCATGAAAAAACTTTTGTATAGGGAGACTAAGTTGACTTCTGCTTGGAAAGTGATTGTTGGTTGAGATTATATAGATCTACGTAGAAATTACAATTATGCACCATTTTCTTTCCACACTGTTAAACTGCAAAATATATAATTCAAGTGACACCAAGAATGCCAAAAGTAAAACTGAGTTTAAGAAAAAACAAATTCAAGAACAAAGGTTCACGAAGGTTATTATGCACAATGATGTGGATGATGTCTTTACCGGAGGAAAGTCTCTAAATCAGATGCTGATGAAAATTAGAATATATTTTTTACTCCTTTTCTGTGATTTTTCTAAGCAGATGTTCCTGGACAATGTCTAAAATAGGATATTGACCTCAATATTGGATATCTCATCTGATATATGTGGATGTTTTTACTGATTGATTACAAAATAAGTATTAACCATCAGTGGTATGTGCTATGAAAAAAATGTAAGGGGAGGCAGGCTGCAAACACATCATTTTTTTGAAGGTACAGCTGTGGAAAGCCTAATACTACAAGATTGTCAATAAGAGCTGAGATTTGGTTTGCTGATGCAGAATATCCTTCTCTGGTACCATCGTTGCATACTTATTGATGTCTTAATGGACATTTTTAAATGAGAATCACTTTCAAGTCTTTGTCTCAAGGCTTCATTTTTTCATGTTTCTGTTTAGACACTTCAGATAAATTTTAGCAATTCCATATTTATTTTTGTTAATTAAAGACCTTTATTCCATATTGATCTATTCCTTCTCCAGTGAAGAGCTGGAATTTTACAGCTCTCTTTCTTCCCTAAGTCTTCTCAGCTGCAAGGAACTGAGGTCTATCTACGTACAACTGAACACTCAGACAATAATTTTATAATCTCTTATCTCAAAGTTTCTACATTCAAAACCTAAAGCCGTTTTTCATTATTTCAACTCATTCTGTGCTAATTATTTTTCTCCACACAATTTTCTTCATTGATTCTCTTTGTTTTTCAAGATGCTACCTTCTCCTGTGACTTTACAACTCAAAACTAGCTCAGAACTACTTAGATGCCTTCATCTCCCCTTAATTGTCATGATGTTAATTGGAGTCCAAGCCTATGCTTGATTTAGAAAACATTTAAAGTCAGGTGTAATGAAAAAATCTAGCTCTCTAGGACATAACTTTGAATTGAGAAAGTTCCACAAAATTGGAAATTACTAAACATTTAACTGCTTTTCATTTTCTTCCAGCAAAATCTATCAGAGCACCTATTTCATATAAATGCCTCTTTGCATATTAATTCACATTAGCACATTCTCAGATCTAGCTTGGTGTTTGGGATTTCACTTCAGTTCTCTTTAAGGTATATATGGACATCTCAAATCAGATCAAAGCCTATAATTCCAAATGTTAACATTAAATTGTACTGTGTAAGAATAGGAATCCAGCTGTCATTAATTCTGCTTTATAAACAGCTGGGGTGGAACAATTTAAGCTAGTGAGCAAATAGAATTGTAGAGGAAAGGGAAAAAAACATGTAATTATACAACAAAAAACAAATATGGGAACAACACAGCTTTGCCAACATTGTCTTTGCATCTAAAATATCTGCCTTCAGTTGGTTCACCATCCAGTTACCAACATTAAAAACTGAAACTCTTGGATTTGAAGCAAATTACAAATTTTCACAAAAAAATCTATTCCATTTTTAACTTGAACAGTGCATCTTTTTCAGTAATACTTGCTTTGGAAACAAAGACAACTCTGAAGTAGTTACAGTTAAACTAATCAAAACAGAGTAATAATCATAGTAACCCAGAAAATATATTAGCAATGAAAGATGCAGCAGTGAACCTCACAGTATTGCTTACATGGCTCCTCTCTTCTACCATTTTTACAATACTTTCTGTAGCTTAAGTCATGAAGATTACAAAGAATAAGCTTTTGGTTTAAAAAACCAACAAACACACCAAAAAGTATTTGCAATACCATTCCCCAGTGAGTCTCAGACAATAACATTATCTAGATTTTTATTCCTCTAAGATCTGCAAATAGATCTACAAATTCATAGTCTTCAAGACCACAAACAATAAAGTCATCAAGATAGAAGTCCTACAACAAATACAAAGCAGAAAAGAGTTTCTAAAAATCAATAACCAAAATTTTAAACAGCTTTTTAATTACTTTCTAATGGATTTATTATTTTGGAATAAACCTAGTACCCAAATACTGTTTATTGAGATCAGGTTGTAAAACCTCCTGTGATCTTAAATGTTACACTTACCTTCACAATATTAAACCAGACTTTCTTTCAAAAAGAAAAAAAGAATGGTCAGAGGTCAATGCCTACAATTCTGTCCTCATGAAGAGAAAACTCAAAGACTAAACTGCCTGTTACAAAGCTTTTTAGTGGAAAAAGGAGTATTTTCACAGTAAAACTTAATTTAAAACAGTAATGGGTAGACACATTTTTGGCCAGGCACTAGCCCAAAAACAGAGAGCGAGGGCTGAACAAAATCAAATGTATTATATTAATTTAGTCTAGAGGGAAAGGAATGTTTCTCTGTTCAGCAATTTCTCAAGTCCCTTGCCAATCCTAACATCCCCTGATGTTTTCATATTGCTTATGGTGCTTTTCTTTTGCGCAACCCAAAGTCATGCAGAAGGGTGAGTAGGTAAGTGTTTGGAACTTAGTGAAATGCTGAAGAGGTGGAAGTAACAGTGCAACAGCAAAGTTAATAAGGTACAAAAGGAATAACAAACAAAAAAGCAGGAATTATTCCATTCCCACCAAAACCATAACCAGACTTCATCTGCTAGTCTCCTAGACCTTATGAGACCACACACCCCTCCCTACCCAGTATCAGTCTTACAGCAATTCACCTTCCTGAGTCATTCTGAGACTGGAAGCTACCTTACCTCCCACTACTTGTTTTAGTCTAAGCACTACAGAAATCAAGGAGATCCCCCAGACAGTCTCATAAGATGCTTCAGTGGGAAACTGTTCACGTGAAGCTTTTAAGAAATATGGGAATTGTGAAGATCAGCACAGCAAATCATTTTAGAGGTGCATAAGGCCAGAGATACCTCCCAGTGAATCTCAGTCAGAAGAGAGGTAACAGAACAAAAATTTCCCTGATGTAGTTCTCCTCTTCCCACATACATCAACAATGTTAAAAGCAAAGATTAATTAATTAAATAAATAAATAAATAAAACACAGCAATTGTGAAAGTATGAGCTCAGTAATTTAGGGATAAATTTCTTCCATTTTAAAATAAAACAAAAATCCTCATGCTATCCAGTAATATTTAATCAAAATAAGCGGTTTTAATTTTTTTCAGCTATTCACACTTACACTGAAGTTTAAAATGCAGCAGTGTCAGGAATATAAACATTTTTTAAATGTTTTTGCTAATCATTACAAAATTAACCACAATTCTAATTTGTGAGATGAACAAATCATCATTACAGGAACCACAACACTAAAGGAGAAACAAAGCTCAGAAAATATGTTTAGTTCCTTGCAACCCAAAGTCTGGAACACCATATCTATTCCTACCCACAAGAAACACTCCAAAGTCCAGTTCTGAGAGTGTCATTTTAAATAGCTATATTCACTCACACTTTCTCACATCTGCTCTTACAATATGTACAATTCACAAACGTTTTATCAATGCAGCCATAAAATCAGGAGTTTATATCCTTCTTATTCCCCACTAGCACTGTACAGTACAGCGTATTTTGCTGAATTACATGCTGTGATCATCATTGTTTAGCTGCACAGCAGTTCTGCTTCATCAAAATTGCATCCAGAAACCCATGCTCTTTCCCCAGGGTGTAATGAAAGTTCCAAGGAAGACAATATGCAATGTGGATGTGCAGAGTCCATCACAAAAAACTGTAGCTTTGGTAAACTTTTATCTCTCTAGTGGCTTCTCCACATTCCCACTTGTAGGATATATTTCCCTTCAGCATTAATGTAAAAGACAAAAAAACCCCTACCTTAATTAAAAACCAATTTGAGGACTGCTCTGCCAAACGAAGCATTAGACTCAACCACTACGTTGTAAAAATAAGAACGTAATCCCATGTGACCACTTTATATACTTTATTCCATAACTGGAATGTGTCTGAGTGTGCTGTGTAAAATCAGTCCTTACCACTTAAAAAGGTCACAGGAAGCTGAGGTTGTACAGTTTTATAGAACGCAGCATCTAATCGATCTGAATAATGTTTTGCAATGGACAATCTTATTTCTTCTCTTCATGCAAAGCAAAAAGAGAGTCTGGATTTCTGAACATCATTCTCTAACGGAAGCAAATCAGTGCTCTAATATGGGAAAGCATAGATTTTCCCTATTTCTGCAGTACCTAAAGAAGTACTGAGGTACGATCATCAATGACATCCCCTGACTGTTTTCATTAAAGATTTAAGATGAGAACATAGCACCGCTTCATCTGTGTGCATTACTCTGAATAATGCTAAGTGCTTGCAACTTATGCTTTCAAATTGTTTTAAGACTTTCATGAGCTTTTCTCATCAGTTTCAACAGCCTTCAATAATACTGAAAAACAAACTTAAAATGCAAAAGAGGTTCTGTAGCCTTGATGAGGAGACGAAATGCTAAAGCCATGCAGGAAAGCTTTAAATGTGTCTCACAAACAAATTTGTCATTAATCAAAGAACATAATACCTATTTTATTAGTAAATAGACTTAAAAGGGAAGATTAACTGAGATATTTAGTGTTGGAACATATATTCTGGCATAGACTGATCTGACTGATACAGTAGGTAAAATATTATTACTGTTTACCCAGACATAGGACATCTTTAAGTGTAAAATTTTCTATGAGATTTTCATTAGTATGTTCTTGACTTCCACGAAATGAAGGTCTCAAACATTTTAGAAATTATTTTTGTAATTTTAAATCTCAGGGGAAAAAAGAAAACAATCCATATTACTATCATGGACAACACTGCAGACCCAAACTTGTTGCAGACCCTGAAGGAATTTCAACAGCATCCCATGCAGCTGGTCCGGTTCCCAAAGAGCACCTGGGACCAACATCCATCTGCACCATGTGGCCTTTTCCTTGGTCCATAAGGAAAGAGATCATGAAGCATGTAGTCGTCAGGGTGGTGGACAGAATTGATTGTTAGGTGTTTTGCATGGGCAATACATACAAATTTAGAGTTTCTGATTGGATAACTTCTATTTGTTTTTTGAAAAGCGTTAATCAACTTGCATTTAAGATCACTTGAAATATAATACATTATTGTGGGTGTGGAAAGCATTGCTGCCTGTAGCAGTCACTTCATCTTAAAATACACCAGTGTGTTTCAGCACAAAAAGCATACAAAAGAACGCATGTGAGAACTGTTGGCTTCATAGTGCAAGAAAAGCAATAAAAAATAATTTCTCTTTCCACACCAAAATCAAAATGTTCTAAAGTTCTGCATTCTAATACCCAAAAAGTCAATGCCTGAGTGTTACACCAATGCAAAGATTTTATTACAGTATGAAACAACTAAATAATCTCTACTGTCATCCACCTGAGCAGTAGCTGGATATCTTTAATCAGCTGAAAAAACAACTTTTCAAAGCCAGATTTGGATAGCATGATGGACACTTAAATCAATCATATAAGCAATACTTCTGCATGGAAGGACAACACTTCTTGATGACTAATGTGGAGTATAAGGTTCTGTCTCTCCCTGGAGTCAACAAGTTTCAGATACAACACTGCTACTATCTCTTTTAGTATAGGACCAATGACTTCCACTTCACTAGAATCCCAGTTATCAACAACAGACTCCCATGAGATTAGTTCCCTCAGCAGCAAAACATGTATGTGACAAAGGGAACAGTATGTCATTATCTCGGATACTCCTCCCATACTTTATTTTTCATATATCTTCTCTATTTGGTTTATAGAAGCTTAATAGTAGACAAAACAAGCAGATGAAACAGTAATTTGGAATAAAATTTTAATTATATCTTACTGGCAGAATGTTAGATTTGCAACCTTATACTGGACATTATAATCACCACTAACAACTATCCTTTTAAACAGATAGCAGTGTTAAATAGAGGTTTAACATTACCTGTATTAAGAAATTTGCTGGAGTTAATTTTTATTATAAAATTGTCTTATTCGTTTAAAGTTAAAAGTGTATAACACAGGGGTTTGACTAATGATCAGAGTACATTGCTAGAAAAATAGGTATCACTAAAATAATAACATTTGCAAGCCAGCCTTCAACAAAAAAGGAACCAGGCTGAAGATCCAGACTGTTCCCATTCTTTTGCTGCTGGGGGTCAGAAGGAACTGAAGTTACTAGAATGTCATGTCTCCTTTTATTGCAATGCCACCGCAACATTTGGAAACAATGAAGAGACAAGAAGAAATGTGAGAAAGCTCTAACAGACAACACTTCCAGCAGAAGTACAATTCCAGAGCTGCACTCAATTAAACAGGAATATACAAAGCCTCTGCAGAGAGAACCATATTACTTTCTTAATCTGAAACTTTGTAAATGACATAATACATGTTCTAATTTTAGTATGCAAATATCATGGTGTCAAAATATCATAGGCTGATGGGTTTGGGGTTTGTTTGGTTTTCAGAACCAGTATCAACATATTCTTCTTACCTTTTTATCTTCTTTTGACTTCCGAATGCTGTGCGGAGGGCCAAATTTGTTCTGTATGCAAAACATCTTCTTAGACCATTCATTTTTATGCGATTTTAACTGTGGCTGACCAAAGTTGCCATCAACTCTGTATCTGTCAGCTGGAATCTTACTCATTGGCGGGGGAAGAGTTCCACAGTTAACACTTGACCAGCCATCCGTAGAATCAGTGTATGACTCCTGGTCACTCGCATTCCCATGCTGCCATTCCTGTAAAACATGCACAGGCAACCACCTTTGATTGCCCATGACAGCAGTGTTTTTCTTTGATGGGGGTACTGAATTCCGGGAGGAAACCAGTGGAACTTCAATACGAGCAGAAGGACTTAAGTGTTTGCTTACATTTTGGGACTTATCATTCTGAATTACATCTAAAGGAATGTTTCCTTCTTGTTCATGACAAAAGCCATTCCAATGGGAAGCAGGCTGATTTGGTCCCCTTCCTACTGGATTTTCCCATATGCTGTTAGGAATGTGCTTACTCGGATTGCTTCCTAAATCAACCACCAGAACTCTGTTATTCTTCTCTTCTTGGTTAAAATTTCCAATTCCACTATCACTGTTGCTGCTTGTGCTATTATTCTGGTGAGCATCTTGATCACCATCAAGAAAAGCCCTTGCACGCATTCCCTCAATCAATTCTCCCATATCCCTGTACAGGACAGAAATAAACTGAAGAACAGGTAGAGATGATGTTGGAAACTCCAGACACCCATTTGTGTCTGGATCTGCTGTACATTCCAGTCCAAAGCGTCTTGCTATGCCCTGGTGAATTTTATGATGAAATAATTCTGGATCCACCATAAAAACATGACAAGATGTCCTCAGAACCCCTTCATCCTCCTGAGCCAAGCTTGCGTCATCATTTGTCTGCATCGTAACTAGTCCAAAGAACCTTCTATCATCTGGGCAGACAGCACTGAATGCTAGTTTCTCTGCAGGGTACTCTGCCAGGATACCTGATTTGTCACTGCAGAGCTGAATACAGTCATGCATTATCTTCATCATCACCAGTGAATGGATTTTTTGTTCTGCCCGCAGACGTCTCATGCATCCACGAATAGCCTGCAAACTCTCATTTTCCAAATTCAAGGTTGTTGAAGGAAGCTCAATTGAGCCCAGATAACCTACGATCATGGCAACATTTAAAATGCTTGCATCTAATCCATATTCTTCTGCGCTCTCCAGTCCAATTCTAAAAACTGAATCATCATTCAGAGGTTTGGATATTTCTTCCTTTGACAGTAGGTTTGGATTGCTTATACTTTCATTGCCAGTATCAAACTTGATAGCAGCAGAAGCCGAAAATGATCTTTGTTTTGGTGCAGCATTATCTGAGTTACCAGCACAAAGAGTAGGATTCTCAAAGATCATGTTGAAAATGCCACCAGACTGCATTTCTTCAACAACTTTCTCTGCTCTGTTTATACCCAGAGCTTTAGAGTCAGGTTTGGGTTTCAGCCACCCCTTCCCATCATAAAAACCAACTTCTTCATCACTTGAACATGAATCTATGTGACTAATTCCTTCAGCAATAACCATGTGCAGGACTCCAGAACATTTTCCTATAAGTTTCACTACATCTTCATGAGAGGCTTTTTTCACATTGATTTCATTAACTGCAAATATCTGATCTCCTGCTTTAAGTCCAACATAATCTGCAGGGCTTCCTTTCATAACACAACTAAGAACACAAGGAGCTTGTCCAGAAAGGGTAAACCCATAACCTGCTCTTCCTCTAGCAACTTCCACACTTCTTATCCGAGGAGGAGCATGCATGTTGAGTCGACGTTTGACTGTTTCCCCTGGTCTAAACATTTTGGTTGGTTTTCCAAACAAAGGAAAACTTTTAATTAGTCCATTTTTTGGTCATGTTGCAAGAGTATCGTTCCTTCATCAGACGAAGCTCTAAAGAAAGAAAGAAAAAAAGAAAAAGAAAAAAAAGACATTTTAATTCTCAGTCATATTTCAGGGTTTTTAGTACCCAGTTTCTCTTCACTGTTCAGAAATACTGCTAATCAACTATACCAAAAACTATTGCTAGAGAATTAACACAATACTCAAAGCAATTTGAAAAGAACAGGTACCACAGTCTTAAATTTACTGATAAGAAAGCAATAGCAAATGCAAATAAAGTGTCTGTCCAAAATGACAAAGTAACTGAATGGAAAAGCATCAAAAACAGAACCTGAGTCTTCTGATGGACAGCCAGTGTTTTTATACTACAGCAGGTTTCACCTTACCCAACTCCACCACGTTACCTTCTATTCATTTCACTCGTGGCTTACAGCACCACTGAAATACCACCACAGTTTGCAGCACAGTTCATCTATCCTTTCCCAGCAACATATAAACTAGAGCTCAAGTGCATCTACTCAGCTGTAGCCCACCCCCCTTTATACTCAATACACAGAAACAGGTACCAAATGTAAACGTGTAAAACAGGTCAGAGAAATTATCCCTAGTTGCCTGCATTTCTCCATTGACCAACTATAAAGGCAGCTTAAAACAAGTATCTCCAACTTTGGCATATATGTTTCAGTTACATATGCAACAACAAATGGGCATTCAGTCATATATTTGACCAAAGGGATCCAAAATCATATTTATTCTTAAACCAAGCAATTAACCTACTCAAAAATAGTTTGTCAGAAGGCAAACACTGTAGAAAATACATTTCAGTCATTCCAACATCCATGTGGTTTAGTTTAGCTTAAAATTTAAAAAAGAGGAAAAAAGGGGGAACGCCACATGCTGCAAGTATTAATCTAGTAATGAATTTACAATTAAGATAAAGCAGCTTTATATGAACAAATATATGAAGAAATAGTAGATTTCATTACATTTTGGTGTTGATTTTGAATCTGGATGTCTTGTTCTAAATATACTCAGGTAAATTCCACTGTTTTAGAGAGGTTTCCTCCACTAAGCAAGTTAAAATGCGTAAAAAAGTTTCAACACAAGAGAAACGATAACTTGTTCAGCTTTTGAAACTATTCTCTTGTGGCATAATATGAACTCTTACTTCCACAGGTCTGGAGGAAGACTGACTAAACAACTGGAGGACTACAGCTACATAAAACCGCAATAAACTCAGTCTGAGCAAGTGAGAACTAATCTGAAAGTAATTACTGCTTTGAGCTTGTCCCCTAGCTTACTTGTAACTCTGCCACATTGTAACATATTTAAAGTGTACAAGGTACTTGAAAGCAAGTAGCTGGTGTATGTGGGCAAAGAACCCACAACATTTTAGATAGATACACATACAAATATACACACACACAGAGACACACATTGTTTATTGCATCTAAAGTGTTAAATCAGTAGCGTCCAACCCAGCATGCATGAAAGAAAAATGACCAAGAAATCTTTCTGACATTGGTCTCAGCTACAGAAATAACAAAATACCCCACACTCAAAATGTGCTGCCAATTCACAGCACTCTACTTTCACAGTATTTCTGCCTGGAACAGAACGAAGTGAAGTTCCACACTACAGAAAACATCTAAAATACAATTTAAGATTGTCTTGACTACTTTACAACATATGAGCTGTTTGATTACCAAATATCTTGGATACTCTAATATCTTGGATATTCTGCTAAATACTCAACTACAGGATGTGATTCCCTTAGGATCCTTCCAAATCCTAAACAGGACAGTCTTCAACATACTGGAAGACATTCACTTGGCTTTACTTTTGGGTTTTAATTTGTATTTTTTTATGAACAAAGGGACATCAGGTTTTTATGTCTCCATGGTGCAGCTGTGACTGTTCAGTGTAGCACGGTTTTTGCAAATTGTTTTAATATAGCAATTATCTAGCTTCAATAACAACAGTTCCCCTATAATTTGAGGAAAAAAACTCTCAGTTTTAAGTAATGAAACTTCACACTTAACCTTTGAATGGAAATCATAACATAAGAAATGCTTTGCAAACATTTAACCAAACTCACATGTTGCCGTATAAGACCCCTGCCAACTCGCATCCAGTCTCATGCCTTAAACATAGATTGACCTTTTCCTGATGAGGCTAAACTTGTGAACCAAGAGATCACTGTGCATTCAGCTATCTCAAATTAGGTTTGGTACTTTCTGAGAACAATCATTTCAAACATTTCAAGATATAGTTCTCCAGCCAAAAAAAAAAGAAACAACAAATGCCCAACAATAAATAAAAGTCTATGAGCATGAATGGTTTAGCTTGCCTCACAGTGAATATTTCTATTCTTGATTGTCTGGAGAATAGCCCAATGTGTCCTATGGCTATCCTCCAAAACTGTGCTGCTAACCTGGTCAACATAAAGCACTGCAGTATGTGGCACCAGAAAGCGTGGTCCTAGCTTGCAAGAGGAAAGGAAACAATTAGGAATATTAAATTATAAATAATCTGATTTTTAAAAAGATAATAAAAAGCAGTCATTAAAAAAAAACATTAAATATTCTAATTTTAAAGTGGTTTATAAGAACATATTTCTCCAGCTACATTTCTAATCTATAACAAAAATACCCAAAATATAACTATAAAAAACACAATGAAAATGTAGTTAGACTGCTCTAGGGAAGAAGCATACCCCATAGCTGTCTTAACTCATGATTCCACATTTGCTACTTTAACTCTATTCATAAGCCAATTTATCTATTTGCTTTCCTAACCTACACCCCTTACACATCAAGCATTATTCCACACGATAACCACTGATAAGGGAATTTCATATCAAAACCTGACCATTATGAAACCAAACCAGCAGCTGCTAATACATAACTTTTCTCAAATGTGAGTTCCAGAGACGTGAAGACTTCCAGATATATTAATGTATTTGTGTGCTTTTGTGAGTGCTACGTTAGGAAGTAATTCAACATTAAAAGATTTTTTGCCATTAAAGTGTATTTACACTAAAAATAAAGGAAGAAAAAATTGTGGTTTATCACTGGAAAAGCGATTTCCTCCCTCCCTCACTGAATATTCTCGTGGAATTTTTGTGCCAACTACATCCATGACAAATAACAGCTCACTGAAATTATCTAGGAAACTTTAAGACACAGGACAAACACAGCTCCTCTGCAAGAACCCTCAGCATTCAAATACACTTTACTCAACAGCAGCCTGTCAGGCAAATGGAAAAATCATGAAAATAACATTTCTCATAATCAGAGAGGTTCCAACAGAGATTAGTTGAGTGACAAACTGTTAAAAAAATCAAAATTTCTAATTGCCTAAGTTTCCTTTTCATTGCTTTGCAGATTTGAAACCTGGAGCTAGAGATACAGCACAAAAATGGCACAAACCTCCAGTTTCAATGTAACACACAACTGAAGACCCTTTTCCTGTAATAAATTACAAAGCATGTAGTGCATCCAGTGAGACAAAGGCATCATTTAGTTGCACTGTTGTAGGTGTCTGCATGTTTACTAATCCATGGAATTGTTAGTGAACTATATAACCTGCAGTAACTGTCACAAGTAACCAAAGACAAAATTGAGTTGTTTTCAGTTCAAAATACTGACTTTTACTGAGCCTACCAATAATACACTACTGTAATTACTCCTAATAATTTCAGCACTGAATTTTATTAATTTGATAGCGTAACTACATTCAGTCACATACAGTAGGTCAGAGAAAAGGTTACACCACAATACTACACATGGCCAAGCTTACTTTGACCTTCTGCTATAGCAAAGTATGATAAAGTAAGTTCTAAGGAAAAAAGCCTGTACAATACCAGAACACATTAGTGAATATTAGTCAGGAGGATATGAGCATTTAATAGGAGAAAACAGGCCTATAAAGGCAAAATAATTTGTAACACATAACAACTAAATCTTAAATAACACAGTTTTGTGACATTTCAATATATTTATTATAAACACTGAAAATATGGAAATCCCACTGCCATTTGAAGCACACTGCAAATATAAAATACTATGATTTCAGAAAGTTCATCAAAATTTGAATCAACACAGCTTAGTAATACAACACAGAACAAATACAGTTTAATACTTCAAAATATTTCACAAGGTATTTCAGACAGAGGCACTAACATCTACAAATTAAGAGTCATTCAAGTATGTGAAATAACATAATTTGCCCCTATACATCAGCTTTGTCACAGAACTGCAAAACAAAAAGAAAGACTTCAGTTTCCTGCCAGCATTCATTCTGGTCTAACATTTCAATCAATTGTTTTGCATAAAACACCAAAAAATACCGGTTACATTTGAACTGCACTTTATCCCACAAACACTGCATCTCTTTATGTAGTGTTTTTACATATTCATGCTAGCTTTCCATGTCATTTTCAAACCCTATACTCCATAGAAAATAATACTTATTTGCTTACTTTCAAGGGAGAGAGGTGGTTTGTTTCCTGCTTCTACTCTTACTAACTCATAGCAACAAAACTAACAGACACAGGAGGAGGCATGCTCCCGTGTTAGACTCTAACCTTAATAGTTACAGAGGGCAGTGAGGGAGCATGCGAAGTTAAAGAGTACGTTAGTGACCACCAGTTCATTTTGTGGCAATGAGCGGATACTCAGCACTACAGGATCCATGTTAATGTGCTTCACTTCGGTTTTCAATAGTGAGACTATAATAGGATAAAGCATGCAAAGTGGAAGAACACAGAGGAGAGAGACTGTTCCCTCACATCTTAAAGTATTGCAAAAGACTCTTCAGCATGGGTGCCACTCATTAAGGACAGACTTTTGCAAATGATGCCACTACAAAGCTCAAATGAAGCTATAAAATTTGAATCCCACTCACTATTCAAATGTGGTACACGTTTATAGACAAGTTACACGAGAAATATAACAGCACAACCCACTGAAGACAGCTACCAGTTGTTTGAGAACTTTGGCGGGACAGTATTTTACTAAAAAACCTTATCAGCATTTCCCAATTGGCAAAACATACCATTATGCGTCCTGTATAAGCAGCAACTGCTGTGCCAGAAAACAATTAGGTGTACCTACTGCAATCATTCAAAAGCTACTGAGTTTAATTAGTAACAGCAGGTTAAAACGACTCTTCTCACACCGAAGCACTTGTACAAAGTGTAAAGAACACAAACAGGACATTCTCTGTTTTTGTCTGACTAGACTAAGAATCTGAAGACAAAATTTTCTAAAGCTGTCGTACAAAGTCGTGTGTTTACAATTCAGATTAAACTTTTTGGGGTGTATTTAAAGTGGTGAAAACGTTTTTGGGTAGTTTGGCGTGTTTTTCCCCTTCTTCTCTTGCAAACACGTTCCAAAACGGCGAGAAGGGGCAGCATTTCAGGCTGAAGCAGCGACACGCGAGGTCTGCTCGGGGATAAAAGCGCTCGGGAGCAGGCTCGGGATGGTCGGCACTCCACGGCGCTTACAGGACGGCGGGGAGCCAGGAGAGCGGCACCCGGTGCAGCCGCTCTCCGAGTTACACTGCGGGCTC
>JANHGB010009443.1:11554-27093 GCA_026283785.1 Coracopsis vasa
ATACAGCTGAAAGTTGGTAGGTGTAAATTATTTCTCTTCTGAGTATAATGAGAGCTGTAGAGTGTCCAGCTGGAGGGCTATCTTTTACACATGCTATATTGTGGTAGTGCTGCTGATGTAACTCCATCGCCAGAATCAGATGCAGTACATTCCTTTCAGGAGATAACATTTAATTAGCAGTTCATATGTGTTGCAAACTTTTCTTAGCAGACGAGTAACTAGAAAACCAAAATGTACCTGCAATAACTGTTGTGTGGTTCCATGAAGGTTTTCTAGCTTAAGGATCCTGTAGTGACATGGTGGAAGTGCTGTGGAATTTTCCACTTTGGTCATGCTTTTGGCCTTACAATCTTGTTGAGAAACCTGAATATTACTACTTGGAAAGTGCCTTACACATTGGGTGTTTCGGGTCTTTCTTCATTTCTGGGTGAGTTCTAGTAAACTCCTTTATTTTTCTAAACTGAATTTGTGAAAGGGAGCCTACTTACTATAGTGGGAGCCCTTTCTAGTTACATGCCAGCACACTATAATAGGATTAATAAGTTGTGCTGGATCTGTAATCTTCATTCTTCCCATGCTGCTGCTTTTGAAGTAAAGGTATCCTGGGGGCCAGGTTGGCTATAAGGACATTGATTCCATTATGAGAGGATTCAAGTGGTCTAGGTCCAACAAGATTTTTCCTTGAGATGACCAATTAAATGGTCAGGTGCTTTTTGTTTATATTGCACAACCAGGATGTGGAGATTTTGAATCATATCCCTTCCGTATCTAAAGGGCTTATGAACCCAAATTTGCTACTTTACAGGAAAGTCCCCCAACTCCTAAGAATAATCTTGGCCAAGATGTTTTCCAGTCTCTCTTCTTAAAGTGGAGCATTTTTTGTCAGAAAGAGAAGGTATGGGGTCCACGGTACCACCTTGGACTGATCTGGATTCCAGGTGATACTTGCTCGGTACAAGAAATTCGGCCTTTGGGCAGAAATAGGAATTGATTCCCAGAAAGCACTCTGACCTCAAAGCTATTGGGTAAGCCTGGGCATGGGTGAGGGCCTCACTTCCTCCCTGGGCTGTGTTTTGAGAGGTGAAGCTGATCTGTATAGTGAAACCCAGGAGGACTGGGTGTCAGATCCTCCGCAGCAAAGATCCTGCCTGCTTCTCTGGAAGAGACACCTGCTTTCTAAGGGAGGAAAGGTTTATCTCCCTTGAGTTTCTTACGGGCTTGTGCAAGAGCTCCTCACACAAAAAAACAGCTCTCACCCATTTCTCAGTGGGGACCCTGCCCATGGCCGGCAGGGGAATGCCATGGCTCTGCCCTGCCCCAGTCAGGCTCCTCTTGCTGTGAAGTCCTCTGGTACTGCTCATCCCAAAATCAGTGTGCAGTTTCCCCCTGCTGATGTTAAAAATACACGAGAAACCGAAAGTTAAAAATAAGAACCAGAAGCAGGCTGATTGAACTGAAAACTCCCCAGCTTTTCACTGCGCGTGAATTCTGGTGTGGAGAGGGAATGCATTGTGTATCTCCCTTTGTACTTTAGCTGTGCAGCATCAAGCATCACCCCCTGTTGCTCTTGCTTTGATCTTCATTTCTTGTAATTTCTAATTGCTCAAATCTTGGGATTTCTATGGTCTGCTTTTTTTCCTGATATTAGTTGTCTGCGCTTGTCAGGATGACTTCCAACACGTCTACGTGAATGCAGCAAAGTGTATTCTCCTTATTCCCTGTGAATACAGTAACCATTGGCAAGCATCAACAGAGAGCAAAAACTTTGGTCAGAATTATGGGCACTTTTAAGAAAGGATAAATTAAACATCTCTGTTTCATTTTGCAGTGTTTTTATTATGTGTTTGCAACAGTCTATGCAAAATTTATGGTGTGAATTTGCATATTTTATACATTTCGTAAAATTACAAATTTCTGGAAGTTTATTTTCTACATTTTTTTTTTATAGGAAAGTTTCAAAGTCATATAGAAGACATTCCTTGGACACTGCTAGGCAGTTATCGGCTAAGTGCTGTGTCTCCCATTTAGTCTGGGTGCCACATGCCTATTTTAGTGAAGTCTGCTTCTAATTCCTATGTGACCATTATCAGGCACTTCTGTGGTTTCTAACACACTATCAATGTGTGTCTTTGCTGCCACATGCATCTCCATCCTATACCTCCATGGCAGACTGAAGGACCTTGCTAGCACACTGTTCCTCAAACAGGTGCTGTCTCCAGATTTATCAATGGTGAGCCTGGTTTCCTCCTTCAAATCTACTTTAAAGTTCTTTCAGTGAGCCCTGATAACTCTTGGGAGGTGGAAATGTGCTACCAAATGGGTGACAATGTGGGAAAGATGCTACCAAAAAGAGTATCAGGCTAATAAATAGTCTGACTTCTGCCATGAGTCACTTTTTCTCACCACCTCCTATGTGTGTCAGTGCTGAGCAGCTGTGTCAGACTGGGGAGAGGATCTAGTTGGAAACTGAGACACCAAAGGAATTTAATACAAAACAATTTTAACCGGGATCTGTTGTGTGATCTGAGTCACTGAAGGGCTACCCAAAAGGTTGTGTCAGTGTGATGGAGCCAGCTGCAATGCCTGACTACTAGGACCATACCAATAACAGCTTTGTGTTGAACATGAGAAATGTTTTACCTCATCTCAAATAACATTCACCTCTCGCATTTCCAAAGCAGCACATACTCATGAAACCACGTAATAAAAAGAGAAAGCTTTAAGACATTGAGGTGTTTGTCACTCCTTATTAACAGGCAAATTCAGTTTGATTTCATGAGGACTTTTGTCTCCTCGCCTCCTTTCAGCTCCGGATCATGCTTTGGACATATTTGCTATTCCCTGAATGGTCGTCTTGGCCTACAGAAAGCAATTGCATATGTTTTGTGCTGTTTTAACTACTCTGATTTTGACAGGACTCCTCTTTTCCAATGAAAGAGCAGAGAGTCAAGCTGAAGAGTTTTGCAGCCACACACCACCGTCAGTGCATGCTTTGCCATCCAAATAGGTAAGTCCGCAGCTGACAATTTTTAATACTAAGCAATGTGATGGGGTTGCACGACCTGTTACACCGCAAATTTTGCCAGAGCTCCCAGTGCTCTTGGGTCTACGGAGAACCTCTGCAGAATCAAAAGTCTGCAAAGAGTCAGCAAAACAGAACTGACATTTTTTGGCTTCTGACGATGATAAGAAATGTGTGGGAGGCTCCTTTCACATCTCCAGAATTCCATTGCTTCATTCTTCATAGTTTCCTTTTTGTGTCCCTGTTGAGCAAATTTTTGTGTATTGTTTCAGAGAATCGGTCACAGGGGTAATGAAAATAGCTGCTTCTCAAGGGAAAGATCAGTGCCACACAGATGGAAAGCTGTTTTAAAACTTTCTCAATGGTATGGTAAAATTACTGTAAGGGGGTGAACTCAATGCCAACATTTCTATTAAATTCATTATGAACCTGGCAGGAAAGACAGACAAATGGATAAAGTGGGAAATACGTTCTACCATCCCTCCTACCTTCTGCACTATTTGTTCACTCTCTTTTGACCTTCAGCTCCTTCTCATCAGGCTTCGATAAAACTTTTCTAGAAGTAGTACCATCAGAACAAACACTACCACAGAGAGATAGGTATCTATCTTTTTGAGCATCCTCAAAGAAGAAAATGAGTCAGAGCATATATATCAGAAAAGGAGGAACTACTGGTTCCAAACATTAGATGACATCTGCTTGAAATTCTTTGCTTGCCATTGACGTAGGACACTTCTTTGCCAGGAGACAAAGTCACTCTGCCTGTTCTGCCACTTATTCCTTGGAGTTATGCCCTTAAGCACTAATAATCTTGACATACCCTGAAGTAACAAGGAGAGTGTAATAATTAATTGTCACAAAGTACATGATGGGACAATGACATTTCATAATTCCAAAATGAAGTCCCAGGATTTCTGGAGTAACAAGTTTTTCATTTTGAAATGAATTTTATGTGGTTGCTTGTGAGAAGTGATACCTTTTTTCAAAGATTTTGAAATAGATGGGGTTTTTTGGTGTTTTTTTTTTAATTTGAAAAAAAAAAAAAGTTGAAACACTTTAAAGTGGTTCATTAAGGACCTTTTCCTGAATAGCTTTTTCTGAATAGGGGCATGTAGGGACCTGTAATCCCACACAACAATGTCTCTTGATACTCCCAAAGTTTGGCATTAATTCCCTGCTGATAGGCATACTTGCTGTATCCTCAAAGCCTGCCCTGCACTTAGTTTCTCTTTCACTAAAATGTCTTTTTTGCCTCAAATCAGATTTTGTCTGGCATGTTCCCTTGTACACGTGCAGTGGGCTTCCTTTCAATGTTAATACAGCATCACACTATGAAATATAGAGAATTTCAGGTTTGACCTGTACTGAAAAAGCCATGGGATGCCATTTCCTCTTTTAGCATCAGACAATACCCTGTAGATCAGTGTTCCAGCTTGTGTGGGTATTTATTCTACTTCTGCTCTTTCCTATCTTTTTTTCTTCTTTACTTTACCTCTTGCTTTAGCACTTCCAACCTGCCATTCTCAAGCAAGAGTTTATCAAGAAGAAAAAAAGTCACATGGGAAGCATCCTTACGGTACACTACCACAAGCCAAGGCTACTCTGCAACCTTGCAAAAGACATATCGATGACAGTTTTGCACCACTTTAATTTTCTTCGTTTCAGTAACCTGGAATGGTTTTAATAAATCAGAAGTAATTTATATGAAGTAGAAAATATTTCTTTTTAGCTGGGAATGCTCTAAAATATCAGGAGTGGCTCTTGGCACCTCCATATTGCTGGACAGCTGTGATAGCTGCTCTGCTTTCTTGTCTTGACCAGAAAGTGAATTAGAAATGGCAATCTAGAATGTGTTGGCTCTTTATAAACTTACAGTGTATTAAGTGATGTGTGAGAAATCATCCCAGTGGACCATTAGCTCATGCTGTCCCTTGCTCTGAAGCTTGGTAGCAATGCTCTGTGGATGCTGTTATACTGCTGCAGGGCCTGGTAGGCACTGAGCGCTGCCACAAAGCTTATAAGAAGCCACAGTGTCAGGCTTTCTGAACCACAGCTCCCATCTTCTTAAATATCACCCTCAGTGATACTGCTGATCTCTTCCTGATGCAGAAAAGGAGCAGAATTTCATCAGCTATACCACATACCTACACTACAGACAGTATTTGCATTATACTATAATATAGTCAGTTGTACTATGTCAGCTATACTGACAGTGACAGGAGCGCGGGGAAGCTGGAGCTGGTTAGCCATCTGGGGGCATTCCCATGCCTTGGGCTCAAGCTCCCTCAAGCTGATTCATAGCAAAGCTGCTGAAAACTCAACACAGTGTTTTACACTCCAGAGAAAGGAGGAATCGGCTCCTTTCCCCTGGTGAACAAACAGCAGCTGTGATCATGCTGCAGTTTGGAGTAACTCTGGCAGAGAGACGGTCTCTAATGTAAATTTTAGCCTTGGCTCTGAAAGGAGAAAAAGACATGATGTCTTTTGATGGCATAAACCAGTATGTTTTACATAGTAACTAGTGGGGTTTATGTAAATAATATTGTCTTATTGTATTATAAATAACCATTCACATTCACATGGTTTGTGTTACTTCTCTCTGCTGGCTTCTAACTTCCAAGTCTTCTGCATTTTATTCACTACAGTTAGCTTACAGTACTGATAAATCTAATCTTTGACTATTCATACCATGCAGGTACCATTTTTCCTAACTAAATAACAGCACCTACAAAATTAATCTTTTAAGCTTAGTGTTGTTACCATTGAGCTGCAACAGAAGGTTAAGGTTATTCTTGTTGGCAGTTCTTCTTGTGTGGTGTTTTGCTTTTAATAATGGTTTTGTAAGGGACTGAGCAGATGAAAGAATTAGGTCTGGTTTAAATTTCTAGGATGAAATTCCAGAATTTCCACTTGACTTGACAGTTATAGTATGTTTTGAGCAGGGGATCAGGGTTTTTATTCATAACTGTGGTTGAAATTAGAAAGTGAAACTCCTTAAATGTGGAGTATGACATTAAAATTGTTTAAGAATCTATTTCTATGTGTAGATTTCTTAAAGACTACTGGAGAAAAGATTTTCTTGTACCAAGTGATTTTTTGCCCCTTCAAGAAGAGTTCAAGAAAATTGGGATGAGGCCAACAAAATCCATCTTGTTGATATTCCCCATATTGCAAAACTATTTTAGCTACGGGTACTATAAAATCAGTGCTGGTAACTGTTTTTCTGGGAAAGCTGATTGAAAAGGATAACACACTGGGATAATAAGCCATGTCCCAACAAAAAGAGAGATTAGAAGGAAACTGAAATCTCTCCTATTGGTAGCTAACTCCTAAGCCTTGATTTCACCTCTTCTCCTCACTGTTTCTGCAGCTAGTAACTCCAGAAATGAAACTGACAGCTATGGCAGCATTTTGTATCCCCACGACCAAACAGATAAGCTCTGACAATAGAGAAAATACTGCCTCCAAAGCTATGAACACACTGTCAGCTATGGTGCAGTTAGTTTGTCTCTTTTTTCACACTTTTGGGATAATCATAAGTCATCTTGGATCTCAAGTGTGTCATCATTTTTTCTGCCCCTTCTGCCATTCAAGATACAGGAAGTCTGGCATTTTCCCAGAAAACTTCTGGATTAGTGTGGGGCAAAGTGTGCCTGTGAATTTTGGAAGGACTAGTACATGGAAGCAGAGCCCTGGGAGCAAGTATTCTTAGTTTCAGACCTCTCAGATGAGGACAATAACACACATGAAGAAAAGCAAAGCTGGGCCATTTAGTTAAGAAGGTGGAGAGAGGAGATGACCCAGGAAGTCTTATGTGGTTGGCTGCTATAGTATGCAAAGCTCTCAAGAAAACTTTGGATGAAGGGGCAAATAAAGGTTGGGAGGTGAACAGGATAAAATTAAACATACCTTTACAGCATTGGATAGTGTCAGCCCAATAGACTTTTGAGAAGTGATACATGTTTTCTTCTGGGAATTTCAGTTAAGCCTTTTCAGAGTCTTGTGTAATGTAGTGATGAGGGACCTGTGAGAAAAAGGGAGATAGCACTGCTGAGTGTCAGTAAGTATGTAGCAGAGAGGAATTCATGAGCTGGGTGCTGTGATGGCAGTAAATATGTTGGATGGAAATAATTGTGGAATGGAAGGACCCTGGTGTATAGGGTGGTATATATAGATAGTAGATGGGCTGTTAATGTGACCTTAGAGTGGTCTGGTGAGGTATATTCAACAGAAAAGAGGGAAGCTTTCTGTCCTGATTCAAAGATGTTTGTGAGAATCCATTTAAATTTTGCTGGCACAGGTGCCCAGAGGCTGTTGAATATCCATCCTTGGAGGTGTGCAAAGCTTGACTGAATGAGACACTGAGCAACTTGATCACACTTTGAACTATATTTAAGTGAGGAGGTGGCCTAGATGACTTTTAGAGGTGCTTTCCACCTGAATGATCCCATGCTCCATTAGAACAAAGAAGCTCCCAGAAACCTTTCACAGCACGTTAGTGAGAAGCAGAAGGAAAGAAAAGTCCTCAAACCCCAAAATGCTGTTATGTCAGACCTTTACAACAGGATTATTTTATACATGTAGGTGGTATGTAGGAAAGAGACTGAGGACCAGGGTGTTCTTTCCAGGCTGTAAGCCTTACAGGGAAGACAATGCAGGGACAAGACAGAATGTCTTGCCACCTCTTATGTTTGGGTCTCACAGCTTAGCAGCAGCCACAATCCCTTCTTAGCATTTTGTGATAGAGAGGAACTCAGGAAATTATTTATTGGCTGTCTTTATCACTCATTTCCTCAATATAGTTTTCACAAGGTTCAGGGAAAAGCTTTGCAGGAAAGCTGAAGATGGCCAAGTAATGAACAAAAAAGACGTGCTGAAGTTTGGGAACAATCTTATTTTTCAGTGAAAAAAAAGTGCAGCTGAGGCAGAAATAGGATTTAAAAAAAAAAAAAAGGAGAGGGGGAAAAGGAAAGAACCAAAAGAGAAGCAAGGGGAAGAAAGAGAAAGAGGAGACCAGAAGTCCAGATTTGCCAAAGAGATTAGAAAATTTGAATTTCTTTGGCAGATACAATGTCAGAGCCTCTCCTAAATCATTTAGAAAGTGAAATGAAGTGGGGAAGCAAAATTGACCTGACTTTTGGTTTTGAACCATGGAATTACAGAGCTTACAAAAGATGGGCTATCTAGCCACAAAATCAACAAATTGACTCAACCTTCTCTCCCTAGCAACTCATCTTCTCCAGTGAGCCTAAGTGGGTTGGTAGGATTATCTCTAGGGGAAAGAGGCAGTTGATTCATCAGGCCCATCCATCCTGAGACTAGAAGGCAAGCCCTCTTTCTTGTTTGTAACTCCATTTTCTTCCAGTGTCATTCCACTGAAACAAATTCAGGCAATTTAGCTCTTCGTCCAGTAGACCTATATTAACACAGAAACACATGCAAGGACTGGGCTGATAGTTTACTGAGCTCAATAGAAATACTATAATTAGATGCCCAGGATAACATTTTTTAAAACAGTATTTATTTTTATATTGAAGTAGCAGGCAAAAAAACTAAATAGAGAAGGGAAAAATGGAATAAATTAAAAGATATTTTCATGTGAAAGGATATCTTATTCACTGTTTTTATTTGTATCTGGTAGGAAAACCTCCATATGCTTTTGGTAATCTGTAGATTGGGCTACAACTCTGATGCTAAAGAGGTACACAATGAGTTGTACGATTTCCAGTGACTTAAGGCTCAGGTTGCCCTTGGCTATATACCCAAAAAGTAAGTATAAACCTTCACTGACTCATAATAAAATTCTTCTGGTATGGCCAATGGGATGCACCCTAAGAAGTCTTGGCCTTTATATACCTGTGAGGTGCAAGACAGCTATACATGCAAGACGTGTGTAGTTCTGCAATACTCTCCCTGAAGCCTTTCTCTGATTTTGCACTGCTTCAGCCTTGCACCAAGAGCCAGGGCACAGCTTTCTGTCTCCTGGTACCCTGCAATCTGCTTCCTCTCAGGTGAGTGTCTCCATTGCATGGGTGACTCAGCATGACCCAGGTTGCTTGCAGCACACACACCAATATCACTGCTTTCAGCCTGCATTGTGAGCTCTGCACGTATCTATGTGTGAGAACATGTACTGGGGGCTACTTGCTGAGGTGGCAGGTGCCCTGCTCTCCCAGCACAGGCATGGGCAGGATCATTTGTCTAAACGGTGAAAAAACAACGTCTGCAGGAAAAAATGTTTGAATCATTTGGAAATGCCCAGTATTCATAGCCTGGGGGCAGAAAACAGCGCATGGGCTGGTACCTCCCCAGTGACTCAAAGACCCAGGACAGTTATGCATATGCTGGAGGAAGACACGGGGGAAGACACTTCATTCTAGGGAAGGCATCAGGCACTTTCCATTGCCTGACACTTAAGGAAACAGCAGTAGAGAGAAGTATGTTAGCTTGGCAGTTGGACACTGCAAGAGAGGCCAAGTGAAAATCAAAACATGTTCGTGCTTGTACAGAAGAGGAATTCTCAAATGCTTTCTTCCACTTCTTTCGCACACTTATTTCCTTTTTCCACTGCAGTCAACAGAGAGTCTCATAAGCAATAACCTCAATCAGCTGCAGATATTTGCCTCTGATAATGTCTCTACATTGCACTCATTTACTGTAAGGACATGTTGTCTTTCTCACCATAAATATATTTAGTAGGATTGGTATTCTGAGTGGCTAAAAATTTACACTTGCATCCTCTTCTGAACCCTCTGGTCTTTGAGGATCAGCTCTTGAATATGTTCTTACTACTACTCCTCCCAATATCTCCTTTCAGCTTTAGGAGTTCTCAGTGGCAAATGGTCTCTGGATCTGTCTCCTGAAGTGTGGTTTCTGTGTCTATCTCCTGCTTTGGATCACAAAGACCTTCCCTTGTCTGATCCACTTTCTCAGTTGAACTAGCTATCCTTTACCCCTAAGACCTTTTGCTATGTGTTGTCTGTCTTAGTGGAGGATGCAGTGTGGCTTGAAGACAGTGCTGCTGCAGTGCACCCAAAAACCTGTGAAAGGAAAGTTGTACTAGCTTTGAAATGTCAACAACTCCTCTGCAGGGCCTTGAATCCAGTGCTGGACCTGACTGCCACTGCCTTCCAGAGACCAGTGCTGCCTCAGGAGATAAGGATCATGACTGGTACACAATCCTCTATGGAGCAGAAGAGAGAAGAAGGTGTTGGGTATGAACTTAGTGTCTGCAGAGGCAGCAAAGGAGAGGGGGTGCCTGGGAATCACGTTGGAAATGAGCTCACATGGACAGGGGGATGTTTCATCCAAGCGCTATGTGAAGAGTCAGCTGTTGGCAGTGTCACCAGCCTCATGTGGGTTGCACAGTGGATGGATCTTTGTAACCTTAGACATACCTAACAAGCGGGGATAATTACTACAGATGGCAGTTGTGTTCCTGACGTGCATTCACAGTTGGAAGAGGCCAACATTGCTTCAGGAGAAGGAGAGATTTGAATAATGAGAGAAAGAGAAGAATGAATTAAATGAATCAATGGCAGGCTTTGTCTCTATGAGTGAAGATGCCAGATACTGCCAGAAAGTGTCCCTGGTCAAGGAGACTAAAGCCTCTTTATCATTCAGTAATCAGCATATACCTGGCCCCACTTCAGGCCAAAACTTCACTCTCCAAAGCAGTTTTGGGGCATGGTTCTAGGGTTAGGACCAATCAATGATCACTTTTAATAGGCAGTTTGTGAGCACCCATTCTGTTGGAAGGTGAGATGATTTCATAATGTGAAATGGGCTTCAGTGCCTGAGAATGGTTTTAGTCACACTTGATTCACTATCAAAGTTGTAGCATTAGATGTTTTGTAAAGTTCCTGACACTTTAATTTGAGCAAGGAAATCCTGGCCAAGCTGCCTAAAAAGTGGAAAAGCCTGGGCATGAAGCTGTTGAACCAATCTACTACATTGAGTGATAATTTGACTTGTTTGGCTCCTACCTTGTGATCACCCCAAGACAGACCTGTATTTGTCATCTTTTCCATGCACTGCCATGTGTCATCCCATACTTACACTGGAGAAGCCAAAGTCTTCAGTAGCACTGTTGGAGAAACACCAGTGATCCATGGTAGGTTGGGCCTTTTCCCTTGACCGGCTCTCAGAGGAAGGGATGTCAGTGATGACTGGCACAGCACAAGAGGGCAGGGGACAGTGTGGAGCTTAAAATGTTTGGAACATCTGGCTGCACAAGGCCTTTACAGAGTCGAGTTTGAGATGATACACAGTGAACAAGATCTCTACCAAAATCCCCTTGTAATGCAAGGGGATCCCCTTGGATGCAATGCCAGGTGTGGAAGTTTGAATAGGTGCTGGAGCTTGCGGGTCAGATTTTGCTGCAGTGATTTTTGGATGACAGGTGCTATAATACAAGCACCAGTCACTTCAGTGTAATTACCTATGTTGTAAACATAGGCTCCAGTAAGCACAGACCTCATACGTGCAAGGTGAGTGACGCTTTGTGGTTTTGTTAGCCTATATTCAGTACAACAATTAAGTGCATACAGAAGATAAAACATATGCGAAAGATCCTTTGAAACTGAATCCATTCTTTAAGTGTTTTCTTGATCCTGCTTGGTCCGGTCACCTTTTCATTTATTACCTCATGAAATCGTTCTCTCCAGACCAAGCTAGAATTACAGCCCTGTAATTTAGGGTCCAGATTTTACACCTGAATGCCTAAAAATATCACAGCACGTGATTTCACAGCACGTTAGTGAGAAGCAGAAGGAAAGAAAAGTCCTCAAACCCCAAAATGCTGTTATGTCAGACCTTTACAACAGGATTATTAGCTGTTATAAACCCAAATTACATGACTTTACTACACACAATGAAGGAACAACAGAAAGTTAAGTAAGAAAAATTATTAGGAGAAATGTTTGCCCTCCAGCTGGACTGTGTTCTTGTAAAAGCAATAATCTGTGTCAAAGTGAGCTAAACAGAGCAATCAGAAGAGAAAATGAAAACTGTCATTCTTTGACATAGCATACAGCTCAATAAGAATGCAAAACAGCTGTAAGCTAAATGAACCACCTAACAATTTTTCATGTTGTCCTTTTCACAGACTTCGCAATAGTGTTACTAATCTGTGGCTCTTGTCTGGCAATTAAATGGTTAGTGCTGGTAAAGTATTTCTGCCATTTAAAAATGTATTTTCATACTCTCTTGAAAAACAAACAGGATAAACTGTAACTGGTAACTGCTTTTGGAATGTGAATTGCTTTCTAAGTCTTCTGAGAAAAGAAAACACAATCTCCAGACCCCACTCCTAAAGAAGCAAAAAACGAAACAAACTCGCTTGCATTTTACATGCATTTTTTTAGAGAATAAGTTTTGCTTATTATTCTTTCCACTTCATCTAGAAATATAAGTTACTGCGTACCTTAAAAATTAAATGAAAAAACCCCAAACCGCAAACCAAAAGCCCCCCCCAAAAACATAGCCACTCTGAACAATTCTGTCAAACCCTGTTCTCATTTTTGCCTGGCTGCTTAGTTTTAGAAAAGAAGATATTGGCAAGTGAAGAAACTGAAGTTTTCTCTTTTTAAAGCACTTTATCTTCTTCCATTTTTGTTATGATTTCAGGCAAGTTTACAAGAACTATTTTCTGGACTTTCTTAGAATTGCTAAAACTCGTCCCTCTGCCCCTCACTCCTCAAACAAGACCTGCTTCATGCCCTACATTGAATGCATCTTACTTTGACAAACATTTTCATTGCCTTCTCTTCTTGGATTTGAAGACGCAAATAACACACAGGAGCCATGGTGCAAGGAAATGAGGAAATGATCTCTTTACTACTGTTTCAAAATTAAAATTAAAGTACCCTCCCCATCCCTTAGGACAAAATGGCAGTGGCAGCGCAGGCTGCTGCACGTCCTAGGTGCCCAGGCACACCGAAGGAGCTGACAGGGGCGGCTTCTGCCTAGAGATGGGAAGAGCAAGAGGATCCTCACCTCTTTTCTCTTGCCTCCACTTCAGCCTCCTCAAACTTGCCAGCTTTCTACTCTATTTTCCAGCCTCCTGAAGAACAGTACTCAATTAGCTAATCCCATGTGTCCACTTCTGTTCTGTACTGCAGGTGGTTTCACAGCATGAATCTTATCAGGAGGATACCACAGTAGCAGTGCCATCCTCACATCATGCATTTAATAAGCATCGCAGAGAGCAAGACGATAAACAGGTAATAAATATTTGTTTCTTTCTACATTTGCTTTATTGGGTTTGAGCATCTGAGGCATATTTAGGTGTTTTTCAAACTCCTATCTACCAACACAGGGTTTAACAATCGGTTTGTTAGATCAACTTATAATAGACAGATTTTTTAGAAAAAATAATTTGTCTACTATAAAACTTTGGTGAAAAATTATATCAGATAGCTTCATTGATGAAAAAAATGTACTCTATTCATATGTAAATCAATCAATGCTTGAGAGTTTTAATACAAATTATGAAGATATTTCCTGAGTAATAGATTACTTGAATATGGCAGAGGGAATTAAATATTCAACTCTTCTTACACAAAAATGAGAATATATAAAAGCATCTTTAAGAACATTAAGAGATGATATTGACTTAACTCTCATAGCAAAGCAATTTGATGGATGAGGACATAAAAAAGCTTCTTGATTTACTACAAGAGCTCACTTAGAAGAAATAAAAAGTTTTAATTTAAAAATATAATATGGAAAAAATAAGAATACATAAATACTTATCACAAGCAGGAATCTGCTCTCGTAGAAAAGCTGAAGAATACATTGCAGAAGGTCTTATTTTTGTAAATGGACAAAAAGCTGAAATTGGACAAATGATAGATCCAACGGTTGATGTTGTAAAAATGTGACAACAAGCTATAAAAGAACAAAGTGAACTTTTATATTATAAAGTGAACAAACCCAGATGAGTAGTAACAACTTGTGCTCAAAGTGATGAAAAAACAATTTTAGATGTCATTCCTCTTGATAAAAGAGTATTTCCTATCGGAAGACTTGATAAAGACACGACAGGACTGATTTTAATGACCAATGATGGAAGATTAGCAAACTTTTTAATGCATCCTCGTTATAATCATGAAAAAGAATATATGGTAGAAACTTTCTGACCTATTTCAGATGCTTCATTAGAGCAAATGAGAAATGGATTATTTATTCTTGGAAGTTATACAAAAAAAGCGAAACTCGAAAGACATGCGTCAGGAAGATTTTCTATTGTTCTATCAGAATGAAGAAATAGACAAATAAGAAGAATGGTTGAAAAAGTATGAGGAATTGTAAAAAAACTTAAAAGAATTCGTATAGAAAATATTTTGCTTTGAAATATGAAAGAGTGAGAATACAAAGCTCTCACTAAGAAAGAAAAAGATGAATTATTTAAAAAATTAGATATAAAATAAAACTCCCTAGAAAAGGGAGTTTAAAAATTTTCAATACGAGCGGACCATTATTATCATTACTGGTAGATTCTGTCGTACTACCAGAGATAGGGATCACCTCCTTTCAACGAGAGTTATTCGAAGAATTTTTCATTCTTGCACCTCCTTGAATTTTAGAAAACAGTAATAAGATAATAGTAAAATAAAATAAATGTCAAGTTTACTTTTTGATAATTTTTATATAATAGGTGAAAATATTATCCATTACACATAAGAAAATGATTGTAGCATTAGACTTGGAAACCACTTGAGTTGATTCAAAAAATGATAAAATTTTAGAAGTTGCATTGGTAAAATTTGATGAAAATACATTTGAAATTATTGATACATTTTCTACTCTTATCAATCCATGAATTCCTATACCAGAAGTAATATCTAATATTACGAATATTTTTGATAAAGATGTAATAAATGCACCTTTTTTTGACGACGAACAAAAAAATAAGATAGAAAGTTTTATACAAGATTTTCCGATTTTATGACATAATACTAATTTTGATAGAGATTTTTTACTGAAGAATTGAATAGATATAGAAGAAAATATTGTTCTTGATACCTTTACTTTGGCAAATATTATTTTTCCATATGAAAAATCCCTCAATCTTGGAAATCTTTGTCAAAGTTTTTGAATAGAGTTAAAAGATGCTCATAGAGCTTTGGATGATACTATTGGAACAATGAAACTATTTCAAAAAATAACACAAAGTTTTCATGAATTATCTCAAGAAAGAAGAGAGGTAATACAATATATTTTTTCTCATGCAATTTCACCATCATTTGCTTTTTATAAAGGATTATTTGGAATGAATCATGAAACTATTTCTGAAGAAAAATTTATAAAAATTATTCTTAAAACCATAGGAAAATACGAAGTCGCAGACTTACCAGATATACTTTTTGAAAAAGAAATTCATAATGATACGATAAAAGAAATTTTTTCATCGCTTCCACAGTCAGAATTAAGAGAAAATCAACTTCAAATGTCATATAAAATAAAAGAAGTATTATTTGATAATAAAAAAGTAGCAATAGAAGCTCCAACATGA
>JANHGB010009444.1:0-18491 GCA_026283785.1 Coracopsis vasa
TACACAGTCGACAGAGTCGAATCCGGAAGCTGCGTCACGAACACTGCAGGTAAAGAAGACACGGAAAATGCCGTCGAGTCCGTCTCTCAATTTGCGCTCGCCAGCGTCGACCGTATCAAGAAAATCTTCTATTGCATCCATCACCTCCACGACACAGGATCTAACTCCAGAGCAACAAACGGAAGTCGATGCAAGGAAGAACATAAAATCGTCAAGCGCTCTGCGAGAAAGCATTGCCAAGGCCAAGGCTGCCAGAAAAGCAGCAGCTCAGAACTGTTATTTGATGATGTTTATCGGATCTGCATCTGCTGGACGCTATAATTCTGATCATTTCAGATAAAAGATACAAAGTCACAATAAAGTAAGCAAATGTTACCTTTAGAGTGCTAATGTATATCCACTTCCATACAACCAGATCAACACACCTTAGACTACTCAGATTTGTGTGATATTAACCCCTGACTAGAGATATCACTGAGTTCTAGGATGTATGCCAAACGATCATCATCTTTTGCACTCTTGAGAAAAGAATTAATCCACTAAAGCAACAAATAGTTTTGAGCCTACAGTCCCTCCATTTTTTCAAAACTCCAAAAGGTGTAAGAGGAGTTACCACTCTAGTGTTGCACTGGGGCAGTGATAACTTTAGGTTGAACAGTCTACTAAGAAATGACAACAGCAAAATGAAGCTTAGACACCCTTATTCAATCAATGACTGACTTTGTGAAAACTTTTCCCTACAACCTGAACAACAGTTTTCTTGTCTTTTTGACATGACTAGTACTGCCTTGGTATCATGTATGAACTTCTGTACTACAGGATAAAGCAGAATTTCTTTTAATAGTCAGGATGAAATTAAAATAGAACATGAATTCTATGCAGAAAAATGGAAGTAAGGCCCACTGTTGACATTTGAGTCAATGTCCCAAACAAAAACAGCTAGCTTTATCCCAATGTACAATGATATTTATGTATCACATGCATGCACTGCAATGACCTGAAGCAGTTACGTTTTCAAAGAACATTAAGAAAAACATGATCCCTCCTGGTGCAACTGCTGGCTCTCTTTTATTAAGACTAATGAGAACAAATTCTACTCAATCCTAGACCAAGTGGAAAATTCAGTTAGTGTGACAACTGAATGATAATGATATGATTACCAAACCACACAATTTCCAAAAGCTCTGAATCCCTTCCATACAATGAAGGAAATTATTTTTAGTTCAGTGCTTAAGATGCTCTCAAATAGCATCATAAGAAAGTGACCTTATTAAACAAATAACTAATAGTAAAAATGACCCTTAGAAAAATATCTCTCAGTATACCTCAGCATTTTTTCTAGTTTTCCTGTAATAGCTGATTACAGTCTCTGCTTTTAGTTCTGTGTTTTTATCGTAGTAATCAGAGGCAGAGAGCAGAGGAAGTGTCTTTTACATTCTTTTCAAATACCTACAATATGAAATACTCAGGAGTGCAGAGAATGATGTCCTGGGTTTTTCTAACATACTTACACACCGTCTCTCACAAGACTAAACCTCAGATGACAGATGGTGCCTTCTCTACTTCACTGATATTTAGTTTCCACCTTTCAGGGCTTGAAAATACTTCTTTGCTGCTCCCCTTAATATTTTTGAACAGTAGAATTATTGCAAATAGCAAGGCAAAGGCAAAAGTCTGAGCAAGATTTGACTCATTCTAACTCAAAATAGCAGTGAAAAGGTAATTTGGAAATAAGCCTATATGAAAGGACAGCAGGTTTCTAGCCCTTGAAAAAATCCCTTATAGGTCAATTTTACCCCAAAAATATATCTCCCATGAGGTTTCAAAAGCAAAAGCTTCTTGCATGTTTTCAAGTTGCATTCAAATATCAACCATTTTGCTCCTCCCCACCCCACCCCCCATCCCAATTTTACAGTATTCTGTTATTCTCCCTTCCTGCTTTCACCAAGATCTGGAAAAAAACCACATAGCTCGGGGAACTGGAATTATCCATTAGATAAGTAATTAGACTAAAAAGGTGCGTGTAAGAAAGAAACTGAATATACAGTTAATAGAAGCCCCTGGATTTTTGGTGCTGGGACAAATGAACTGCTGGCAGAGAATCACACTGAGTAGAGCCAAGGCTGAAGGCATTTAAGGCAGCAAACGTACCAACAGAAATTTCTCTTGAGCCAGCAAAATGCCAGATTAAGTTATTCTATGGGAAATACCACAACCCCTTCCACCCATTTGAAAAAAACAGACATGGAAGTCCTGAAGTAAAATGACTTCTCTCAGTTCCAGTTACTAATTCATTTCATACCTCAGGATTGCTTGACCAACATGCATTATGCTTTTTTATTCTAGACTGTCATGATGAGGAATGGCAGTTTCTCTCCCTCATGATTCCTGCAGACAAAAAAGTAGCAGAATTAAATTTTATTTCTCACATTTCTTTTGTTTGGTTTTACTTACAAACAAGGTGGATTCCAAATGTCATCCAGGATTTTTTAGGTTTTGGAATTAGAGATTCAGATTTTTTTATTTTTTTATGAAAAAAATGTTTCTAAATATGTATTTAGTTATATCCTTCTACTGAGCAATGGTACATTGAAGGAAACGAACAGTTTATACATTTGCAAGTAGAGAAGTGAAGAGAACAAGAGAAAATACAGAATTTGTCAAAATGATATTTGGCTAGTACATTCAGTTGCATCCTTCCCCAAAATATACACGTGGTGGGAAGAGGAGGACATACTACAAGTGGTCAATTTTAGCTTGGCAATTCACATAACACTAAGAAAACCATACTTGTTTTAAAATCAGTGCTCAAGGCATTTATATTTTAAATCTTAAGATATAAATACACAAAAATATATCTTCCCCAAGAGGATTCTTAGCTGGATTTAGGAGCCTGCATATAATATAGGTATGTATGTAAAATTTACCGAGTTTGTTCTTCCACGGAAACAGTAGAGAAATTACATTGAGCTTGATTCATACTTCCATTTGCTGAGAGCTGTGGCAGAATGATACAATGCTTTCTTCTAAGAACTCCGTCCTCATTATAATATCACACTTGGGAGTCAAATGTTTTAATAATTACAGAGAATGTAGCAATTCAAGTGGTCATAATGAGATTAATAAAGCAAGAAGGTCCTTCAGATAAAACCTTATGTCACATTAGGCCTTATTAGAAGAAGAAAGTATCTTGCCACTGTGCAGTGTGTTCTGAAAAGATTGTCAATAACTGTCACATGGGTGCTCATTAATTGTGATTCACTGCTTTGAGAAATTTATTTTTCATCTAGGAAACCAGAACCCTGGAACTTATTTCATTTATGATGCTGCAAATCCCTACCATACTGCAACAAATTTCAGGATGCCAAAAGTTGTGGGCAGGTTCCTCTAATTAAGGTGTTCAGTACTGTAGGGGAATGAAGTTGGCCACTCCTCACCTAACAGCATAACCCACTTTGCTCATCTGCAAACAGATAATGCATTCCTCAGCTGACACTGATTCCTGAAGCTATTAATTGGCTTTCTCCTCCACCAGGAAGAACACTATCCTCACATTAATTAATCTCTCTAAAAACACTCTCTGCATGCCAGGGCCTTGGTTAGCATATTTGTCATACAATCACAAGCCTATAAGTGAAAATATTTTAAAGTTTCAATAAATTTATAGATAGCTGGTAATACATTTTTTAACTTTAACATAGCTGTTAATATTCAAATGGAAACTGGCTGAATATCTTCACAAACCAAAGTCTCTCCTATACCACATTTTCTGACTAAACACAGGATAATATTTAACAATTCACCTTTGCGCTAAGAGCAGCAGGTGGGACAGGGTGTCAGGGCTGCAAACGCCAGCAATACAAGGGCACAGCAGCAGTTGGTGCCTCCCTCAGGGGCAGGGCATGCAGCAGGGCAGGGCAGCCTTAAGATGGTGCCTGACTCCAACCGTCAGCCCAGGTCACAGTGCAGCAGTAAGAGAGGACAGAGGACAAGCTGGGAAGTCATTCTGTGGGTCATAGGACCATAGAATAGTATAGGTTAGAAGGGATCTTCAAAGGTCATCTAGTCCAATCCCTTTGTAATGAGCAAGGGCATCTTCAACTAGATCAGGTTGTCTAAAACCACACCTTAAGAACAGAAAATAAACATGCAGATATTCAAAATTATTCCTTCCTTCTTTTTACATTAAACACCATTGGAAGATATTTAGAAAAACATACCAGCTGGGGAAAGACTCATTTTAAGCATGTGCTTAAATAACACCCTGAAATTTAACCTGAGACCTCTGTCATACCTGAACACAAATCTACTTAATACAACCGCAGTTATGACACCTGATCCTCCTAATAGTGCATAGTGAAACATTTCAATGTACTTTTCAAATAGTAAATCAATTCTTGCACTGGCTTTGTGAATTCAACATTTTTTTTCTTTTAATTTGGATGTTGATGCTAGTCCAGAAGTAGAAGTAGATGTTTCCATTGTAATCTGTCACAATCATCCTTTAAATTGTTAAAACATAGTAGTATACACAAGATATTTGTTCTACGGAACGTATGTCCAGGGAGGAGATGAAACTGCTGAGGAAGGACATCAAGCAATAAACCTGGACACATCTTAACAAAGAAATTTTCTGCAATCTGAAACTGTAAAGAAGCATCTGTCCACAGCAGCACAGAATAGCAATTAAGACTATAACGTCTACCTTGCATGCCATTAAAGCTTCGGGCACTTCTGTTGAGAGCATTCTGTGACCCATAAGAACGCCTTTGTTCATATTTAACTCATCAGGGAATTGTGTATCTAAGTAGTTACTTAAAGTTAATCCATCATAAGGCAGAAAGGCAAAAAATTTTATTTCAGGAGTTAGGGAAAATTTTCCACATATGCACAGGATAAAGAATGACTTAGGCTACCATCTGTCGCCTAATAGAACTTTTGCCCTTTCAGACATCCAAGGTAACACATTTACCCTGCCAGTCTATGCTGCAAATATTTCCTTGCAAGTTTAAGGCAATACTTAGAGAAGAATAAAAAATAAATTATTACATTAAGGGATGTCTACAATACCACAAGATTACAACCGGAGCTTTTGATGAACTACCTAAACCAGTTCACTTAACCAAGCTGCTTCAAATCATGCTAGAGTAACCATGCCAGTGTTCAACCACATGAGACACCAATAGGCTGAGGATTTTGCCAGGGGGAGTATGATGTTTATAGGATTGGGGAAGGGGCTCAGAAGGAAGGAAAGTCTTTTCCCTGGAAACAAAATTCTTGTTTACACTTAGGTTAGTTTTTACACATCCTTACCCCTTTCTGCTTCCTTCCTGCTGGATGCCAGCCACTGCTTGGCAGGTGCCTATGTGTCTCCTCCAGCCTCAGCTGGCACTCACTGACACAAAGCTGTGATGCACGAACATTCCAGGGCTGCCAGCCCTTCCCCAGCTCTGGCACTCACAGACCTAAAGCTAAAGCCAGGGAAGCCACAGGCACAAGCCTGCTGGACACAGGCAAACAAGTCCCAAATGTCTCGGGCCACAGAAGCCTAGAGAGCTCTTGGAGCCCTGCTCTTCCAGGACAATGGAAATCCATGGTCTTCTACCAGCAATGGCAAAAATAATGGGCTTCTAATCCCCTCTTCATAGTCACCGAACCACAGGCCACCACTCAGGAGTGCAGCAGAGACATTGAGAACTCAACATCTCAAGGATTCTGAACCAAAACTGAGCAACATAATTTTTCAGTGTACTTACTTTTTTCTATCTCATGACAACCTACAAAGGTCTGAGTGTGGCCTACATTTCCTTTTCACCATGCATGGCCATTACTTCAGTTGTTAAGTGATTTTTATAGCCAATGAAACTTTCACAATCAGCAACAGCACTATGACTGTAGGACTTAAAAATACAGGTTGTAAAGTTACGCAAAAATACAGTTTAGGGAAAAAAAAAAATCTTTCACAACTTCTTCTCATCCCATTTCTTGGGATGAAATAAACCCCAGTATTTTAAGAAGTGTGCATCTAGTTTGGAATATGGAAAAGATCCATAATAAATAAAATGTTGAACAAAGAGATCTGAGGCAAGACCCTTTTACATCTTTATAACCAAAAAAATGAGAATGAGTTAAGGAAAAACTGCTACCAGCATATACAGTTATTGTATCCCTACCATAATGTGAATACATTTAGGTTTTATTAGCAAAGGTAAATGAGTATAATTTGATATTTATACTTCTTCAACTTCAGTAATATTAACAGCAACAAAATTTAAGAAGGCTTCAAAACATGCTAAATTTGGAGTTTAAGCACACGAGGAAAACTGAACAAACACTTGAGTCCATTTTAGCAACAGAGTTTAATGTCTCTAATATTGCACATGCTTATAATAACCAGAACCATATCTTCCGCTTAATCATTAGTATACAAATATTAACATTACAAAATACTACATTTAAGTATTTCTAAGTTTAGCTTTATTTATCTAACTTAAACTGCGCACAAAATCACGCAAGTCATCTTGAGATTGTACTACATTGCAGCCATAAGTACAATAATAAAAAGAACATTCTGTTAAATTTAAAACATTAGGGCTGAAACATGGAAAGAGAAGAAAAAAGGAAAAAAAGTCACACACCTTTCACTTATTTGTATATTATCAACAGAATTCACAGGTACTTCTGAATCCTGCAATCCAAGGGGGATAGTATGTTGTCTATATGTATTCTTTAACTAACAGGTGATTGACAGATTATCTGCAGTTTGAAATATTTTTAGTCCTGAACTTCCCTAATGTCAATAAACAATAACTAGAAGCTAACAATTTTCTCTAAACAACTTCCAGACTAGTGGAGTCTTCTTCCTCAAATCCAAAACTTACTGAACTAGAGTAGTCCATTATAGTCATTCAACTGAGCCAGATTCTCAGCAAATGTTAAAATTGTGCAGACTGCTGAAGACTCAAATAGGAAGTTTCTGAATTAAATAAATGTAAATTCCTGGACCAGTTCAGCCAATACAGGGCTCATGTTTCAGAGTCTAGGTTGTTCTGGGCATATGAACGCTCCTATGATTCAAAGTCAATAAGCTGAGTCCAAATTATTACAAAACGAACTATGACTCTGATGCCTCTCTACATGATCATGACAAGCAAAGAATTAACTAAACCAAAGCCAACCACAAACTATCCCAGCCACATCAAAACACCAAAATGCCCGCTCAGGGCTCAGCCATAAGCTTTGGATTTTCTTGCATTTATTTGGAATTACAACCTATGTTTTTCCACCCCTAATTAAACATCAGTCAAGTAATCCAGGTTCTGAGAAAATGCCTGGGCCAGGATACAGTGTTATACAGTGCTAGTGTAAGATAGACACTTGATTCTTTTTTCCTTTTTAATATTTTTAGTTTTCTCTGGAATTCATCTGCCAAAAAAATACAATAAATTTCTTCAATTATTTGCACTTCCCACAGGCAGTTCTGACATTTTTGCTAGGCAGCACCATACCCTAACACATAATTTGCACTACAACATCATTCACATTAATGTAACAGAGAGTGTTTTAAGAATCATTTTTCCCTGAATCATATGCTATAATCAGGAAAAGGGAAAAAAAGAAAAAAAAAAAAATATATTAGGAGGACGTAAGATAGACACTTTCTTTTTTTCCTTCTGTGCAAAAATCTCATCTTTCTTCTAAGGCTTCCTAGCATTAATTTTAACAACTATTAAATAATTTTTAGGAGTATGGGTTTCAAGTTTGGACTTTGAGATTCCACAGAGAATGGCAAATGTCTGCCTAAATTATTTTTTTGTTTGTTTGTTTTTTTCTTTCCCTAGTGAATCTGTACCTATCCAGTCTCAATAAGTTTACCTGAATGTAGTCCAATGAATCAGTGAATCCAGTGGCGGCTGGATTCTGTTTCATTACTTCTGACAACTAATTTTCAGCTGAGCTACATCTGGATAGGATTTTATTTCAATAAAAGGTCAGCTCCAGGACTTCAACAGACCAAGAACTATTTGGGAAATTAGAATTTGGCAAAAGCCTCCTTAAATTAGATACTTCAATAAAAAGTCGCATGCAAGTCTGAATTTGGGTCAGAGATTGGTGATGAAATGTTTGTGCTCATAGAAATTACGACTGCACGATGCAGAATCCATCTGCTGTAAAAGTCTTATAAAAGATTAAACACTGAGTATACTGGAAAAATCCTATGCGAATATCTTGCACAACTGGAAACTAGCATTCTAGTGACAACAGCAGCATCCAGATGGAAAAAAAAAAAAAAAAAAGCACAGCACTAGCTCTTTAATCATAAATCCTGTGTTTTCAGAAACAATCCTGCATATTGTCAATTTATATTGGTCTGTTTTGTAAACAAGCAGCCTGCAACAGCCAAGACTTATCAGATTTGATGGGTTTCTTTTGTAATCACAGAAGAATCCAGAAGAACAAGCCCAAAGTGCACCTTGTTAATTTAGGATTGCTCTTTATCAATGCATGTGATTCTGTCCCGTTTCATTGCTCAAACTAACTTCCAGCATCAGCATTCTTCAAACAGTATTTTTAGTAGCTCTTTATTCTAGTCAGCCTATACCTCAAATATTTTATTGGGATTGGAGAAATCTGAAATGCATGTAAAATAAATACTTAAGAAGAAATCAATGTGTTTGGCAAGTAATAAACTAAATATTTGCAAGGAACCATTTTATGTTTAGTGATTTGCAAAGTGAAATAATTGTTTTACATTTGCAAGAATGCACCAACATCAGAAAATACAGGCACTTTTGTACAAATCAGACAGTTTGGAGTAACCCATTATCCATTACACACAAAATTCATCTTATGAAACTTTCCATGCAATAGTGCTTCTACTCCAGATGGCTACTATCTAATAACGATCTATTCACATTAATTTGCTGAATTATACTTCTTACTGACATGTACTTCCTGCAAGACAGAAGATCACCATCTTGCATCAAAAACATCCATAAATCATGAAATTCTGCTTGCTAAGTTTTGCATACTGTGGGTTAGCTAAATAAATGCAGTTTCTTTTTTCATTCCAGAACTTTGAAATACAGTGGCATTAGATGAGAACTCTTTCGTTTTCCAAAACCCTTCTTCAAAATCTTTGTGAACTACAGAATACAATTAATTCACCTGAGAAATGCAACTTTTAAATAGTTATCATAGAAAAAACTAGGTTGGAAAAGACCTTTAGGGTCATCAAGTCCAACTTGATTACCCCAGCACTACCAGGTGCACCATTAAACCACGTCCTAAGGGCCTTATCTACATGGTTTTTGAACATTCCAGGGATGGTGATTCCATCACTTCCTGAGAAGCCTGTTGCAATTATCTGTGACATTAAAGAGCTTTCAAAACACTGGCCAAAGACTACATCAGTCTGTATAAGCGGAAGCAGAACGAACAAGTTGTTTACCTTGTGATCTGGACATGTTATTGGGTCAAGTTTTCTCTTGTTAAGAAGTGTTGTAGGATGCTTAATAAGCAAGTGGGTTAAGAACTCTCACTTCTTAAATTTCCAAGGCTATATCTATACTGTAGTTGTGATTCATCTAGACATGACAGAATTTTAACAAAAGACAAACAAAATCCCCACACTAACACACATGAACAAAAAAAGCAACCCCAAACTGAAAAAAGCCAACACACATGACCAGACTGAATGGCCTTAAGACCCTCAGCATATACCAAGCCAAAACCCTGGGTAGGTGGTCACAGGCTCAGGCCTAGGCTGTCAAGGATATGTTGTTCTAGCACTTACACCACCTTGTTGCATAATTCAATTATACCTACATAAGCTTCACAGATGTCAAAGCAAACATACCTCAAAAAAGTCTCTAACACATGAAAAAAAACACATGAAAATACATGTCTCTAACACTAGAAAAAATGAGACCATGAGCACCAATTGTTGTATCACCATATTATATGCAACTTCTAAACTTTTGTTTGATCTCTTCACCCATGAAAATACCTCAGAATTTCCACCCACTTTTTCATTTAAAAAATTCTACATGATCAGTGGGTCTCAAAGTACTAGATAGCCAAGTAATGAGGTAACGTTTCTACTTATGGTTGAAAAGTCTTAAGGTTCTCAAAACTGTTGTTTGCTCTAATTTCTACTAATCCCTTACCAGAAAACTCTCCAAAGCTTACTCCTTTGCCTACTTGGCACCTGCTGTTGTAGAACCTACGAGCCAGTCTACTAGTGTGCCATTTTTTGCATCACATCACTTGTTTTCTAGAAAGACTCCTAAACATCACTATAGTACATTACAGAAACACGAACCTAATAACCTTTTCTTGGGAATTCTGTCCTCAGGCCATGCCACTTTCACATTGTGCTTCTAATTCTGTGTTACTTTGCTACTGCTCCTTGAGATGCTTTCAAAACTAAAAGATTTTTCTCCAAAGCGTCAGAAGAAAAGTTAAACTCTTCTCGTAAAAGCGTCATTCTTATTTAACAGTACTATGGGATTAGCTGAATAGGATAGCTGAATTTCAGCCATTCAGTTAATTCTTGACTGTATTTTGAAAAAAAAAAAAAAAAACCAACCAAAAAACCAAAAAACAAACAAGCAGAAAAATCACAGAAAGGAAAAACCAAACATAATGAAACTTGAGGAAAAACTATCAACCACATTAGAGCTTTGCAGTTTGGCATGACAGGTGAATATTTCTTTTCTACAAAAACCCCAGTAAATCAGAACAACGGTGCTGATGGCATGGTATAATTGTCTCTGATATGCTGCGGTGAGTGCTATTTATGGTTGTTTATGAAATACACTGTCAGAATGGCAGGCTGCCTAGGACCTTAGCATTATTTATGGATTCTGCTGTCTTCACATGCCCTTTCATACACCAAATTATAAAAAACCCTAAAGTTTCAACACTATGCTCTTGAAACAAGACCACTTCCTTCAGAAAAGATTTGTTATATCATACATCTGTTATTCTTCAGTGGTTCTGTAAATACCTATTATGGAAAAGATCTGCAGCTTCAGCAAAATACTTCCCACATTCTCTCTTAACAAAAGCCCAAATTCTGTACTGAGTCATGACACATGTAATACTCCTTATGCCATCAGCATCATACCTGATATAAGTCAAGAACCTGGACCTTTATATCAGGCTTTCACAGGTGCCTACAGAAATGTATCAGCTTGTCCCCACACAGCTTTAAAAATATGGTCTTAAATACCCAATACTTGTAAGACATCTTTAAAAACATCTACATAAAATGTTTTGAGGTACAATTTTCTTAGGCATAGCAAATATCCACTTTGATAAATACGCCTATCACGAAAAAGTCACCAAACCTTCACAGACTTTTAAAAGACAAATTTTAGAACTGATGTTCTCACTTTCTTTCAGAAAAGCCTTAAGTAAGTGGAGTTTTCAAGGTCGTTAAACACCAACCACACGTTAGTTTCCTTGGTTATATCGTGCTCTTCTTCAAAAACTGTCATTTAGCAACAGAAGATGGCCTGTAGAAGAGATGTAACACAAATGGGGCTGTTTGGTTTGAATTGTTAAGTAGCAGAACACAGGCATTCAGACAAGGTAGATCTGCAGTTCTCAGTGCGGGTTTTTTTGACAGTTCTGACCCCTAAAGAAAAGCAGTAATGCCAGCCACTTGAATCAAAATCCAAGAGTGATAAAGTAAGTAGGCCAATTCATTCATACATCTCTAGGTAAGTTTTTTGACACTTTGCAGTTTCCAGATATTGTCTAACAAGTTCCAATTTGTCAATAGGAAGATATAGTAAAGGAATGAGGAAAATACTTACTTTATTTATTGTGATCCAAACAGATATTTAGATTTCTTTGTAATTCTCATACTTTTTTCACCAATTATTTACACATAACAATGAAATACAAACCTACAAGACATACGATGATAAAACTTTTTTTCATTGGATAAGTAGTTACTCTTTAAAAGAAAACAACTAACTACAAGTCACATCCACATTTAGTTCTCAGATTCCCAAAAAGATACACATCCAATAGGTACCTGGTTTTCATCCAAAAAAATTTTCTTCTTAACAAATAAACTAAATGACATGCGGGAGATGCTGGGCATTTGTTTTCAAGCTTTTTACTAAATCTCAAATGAAACGCAAATAAATGAGTTAGGAATCTAACAATGACTCTAAAATGCCAGATCTCAGTAACTATTGATGATACCTTTCTGCGGTACTCAAGACTGTTACTTGCAGCAATCTTTCCACAATTTTCAGACAGCCTGAACTTGGGAACAGTTCCAAAAGCCCAAAACAATTCCAGCCTTCTCTTTTATTTGCAGCATTGGAGAGGAGAGTTCAGAAGTAAGATGCTTTAATTTTTATGCCATAAAATCCAATTGGGAGTCATGTATCATCTCCTTTAGTCTTCCTATACATATGCCCCGTGCCTTAATGTTAACTAAATCACTTAAATACATTGTCATGCCAAAAATTAGTAAATAGCATCTGGCAGATGTCAGACAGCATCTGACAGATTACATTCACGTATCTCTATATGGTTCTCTCCAAACACGGAAGGCTGAAACACAGGGAAGGTTAGAAAGTATGATTTCATTCACGAAAAACATCTACATTTGTTTTAGTTCTAAACTTGTCTTGGGGGAAAAAAAAAAAAAAAGAGGATTGTTTTGTTTTAATCATAGTATCATAGAAAAGTTAGAGTTGGAAAGGACCTTTAGATCACCTAGTTCCAACCCCCTGCCATGGACAGGAACACCTCACTCAAAACCATGTCACCCAAGCCTCTGTTCATCCTAGCCTTGAACACTTCCAGGGATAGAGCATTCACAACTTCCTCGGGCAATCTGTGCCAGTGCCTCACCAGTTTCACAGTAAAGAATTTCTTCTTATATCCAAACTAAATCTGCCCCATTTAAGTCTGAACCCATTACTCCTTGTCAAAACACTACAGTCGCTGATGAACAGTCCCTCACTAGCATCCTTAAATTAAAAGGGTCATCATGATTTCCTTCAAAAACATCTCAAATATTTCAATATGAACTAAAAAAAACAAACAAAACTTTAAACTTTAGTTGCAGCTTGTGATTTCTCTGCTCCATTAGAAAAATGACTTAAGGTAGCCACAATGTGATCTTACTAAACACTCTGGCCTTTAGCAATTTACTAGAAGTATTTCCCAAAATATGAACGGCTTGCTGAGCAAGCATTTGATTTTAATTGTACTATTTCTAGCCATATTTTGAAAATACTACATGAGGAATACATATATGCTTTAGCTGATTCCTGCTATAAAATGAACTGGTCCCAGAATTCTCAAGAAAGTTGAGTTAACAAGACAGCTGACTAAATCAAGTGCGGGCAAACATATACTTTTGAATAAAAAAAAACAACCCCAAAACAAACAAACCATAACCCACCAAAAAACTTTGCTGTCTTAGGTTTATTTGTTTACATTTGAAAAAATTAAGTACTCCCTTGCTTTTGGACAGAAATCCAAAGTGCAGGTTTTGTTACAGAACATAACTCCTGTAACTTCAATGAGTAAATCCAATTTGTAGTTGAAATTGAAAAGAACTCATCTCCAGAAGTTTACATCCTGTTGCTATAGATGTTGCAGATATTTTGAGCAGACTAGTCTCTACAAAATAAGATATTTCCTCACCACGGGACTATACAAATTAATTCCCAGAAAAAGGGAATCTATATTAAACAAGCTGTCAGCTATAAGAAATTGCTTAATTTTTTACAGAGTACAGCACAGCCATGGCATACGTTATAAAGAAATCTCTGTGCCACAGTCACATTTATCCCAGGCTTTTTGCTACTGATACTACCAGATGTTATCATAATTGTATCATTTCTTGCTGAATGCTGTGGAGGGACGACTCCACAAACCCCAACCACCAAATAATGCTACTCAGAAAAGGTAAACCCATGGGTTACAATCCTCAGTAGTTCACTACTACCCCTAGGAAGAGTAAGAGATAAAAATTCTACTAACCCATCAGATCTCCTTAAGAACATCCTCTTTTTACAGCCTACTGGAAAAAAACCAGACATTTAAAATGACTGAGTTGCATCAAAACACTTAAAGACCATTCAAAACACATCTCTTGTGCTCAAGCTACAGAAAACAGATGATGACACCAGCAATCATCCAAAACTTAAGGTCCAAAGTGTGCCTGTCTAGACAAGAAATGCCCGAAATAGGACACTTGCTTGGTCAAGTGGTCATCAGGATACTGAACAATTCTTAGGGGCCTAGCACTCATCCAGGTATGTGCTGAAGAGTACTAAGCTTCTACAGTTTCTAATTCTGGATGAGGTATCAAACACTTCTTTCTGTAAATGTGGATTATACAAAGAAGAATTAAGAAAATTTTACTCCTGCCATTTATTTACCAAAGACACATACTGCATCAGAACCAGTTTTGAAAGAATAGACAGAACTTCAAACAATAACAATTTCACTTCAGGGTCTGATGTTCTTTGCAGCCTTTGCTCCCATTGTATCAGCTAAGCATCATTCAGGATCTGAAAGTGAATAATGGTCTTCATCCCTTAAAAGAAACTGAAAATAAGGTCCTGTAGAATGTTATTTTGCACAGTGTTCTTTGCAAAACGCTCTTTTGAACAGACCTTCAACTGAAAAAAATAAATATGTTTCAACTTAGAGATAAGAGGCCTTTATGGAGATAAAGGTGGGGAAATGACAGAACAGAAGCAGAAATAAAATGCAGTTTCCCATTCACATAAAAAAAAAAATATTAAGATCTTTAATTTAAAAGGAGAAAAAAAAAATCCACAAGGGGAGCAAAAAATGAGGAATTTGAAAAAGATTTGCCTTTGGGATGGCAAAATCAAATTCTTCATTTCAGAAATCGAATTCTCCATTCATTAAACCAGTAGGAAGTAGAACAGAAAAGGCTTCAAAGGAGAAGTCTGCACAACATTTCTCATCCATCTTCACAGCGATTAGTGAAGAGGTTAGAGCTAACGATGGCAGTTTTAGCTGGGCCCATGAGGAAAGCAGGCACACACATAGCAGCGGGAAAGAAACAACCAACTGATTAAGATTTTCCTGCTCTGTGATGCAGTCAAGAACATGCAATACACTGTGATCAATCTGAACATTAACGGATTACATAGTTTCACCCACGAGATGAGAGACACTTTAATGAAGAAAAAAAAAAAAAAACCACACAAAAAAGAAGAAGAAATTTCAGCTCCTTGACTAAGATCCAGAAACTGTCCAGAATCCTGCCCAACCTTCCCCTCCCTTATCCACTGATTGTACATCATCTAATAACTATGTGGTTTATGCTGCTGGCTTGCTTTCAACACAAGGACAGACACCATGATTTTCCTATTAGCACGATACAGATGGTAGCAGCATTTGTAAATCAACATTATGGATTCCCCCAGGAAACAAGCCGATTCTGATTGCAGCATTAGGCAACACAGAAAGGGGAAGGCTCTCCTATGCTTATGGCAGCACACTGCTGATATTTTAAGTCTTCCTTTGAAAAAGAATTGTGCATGTATATCTATATTTGGGTATTGTATACTTGAGAAATATATTAATGAAGCAGATAATTGCTGCTAGTACCTTTGCATGGTTATTTCACACACTCTTCTACCTTCAGCAGATTACTGCTTTCGGACTTAGATGTAGAAGTTAGTTTAAGCTAGCTTAAACCACATGTACTGAAATATGCCAGGGTTTATTTAATACTATGTAAAATTAACAATAAAGTGCAAAATGAGAATTTTTGGACTAAAAAGATGTAAAAGAGTTAGTTTAAGCTAGTTTAAACCACATGTACTGAAATATGCCAGGGTTTATTTAATACTATACAAAATTAATATTAAAGTGCAAAATTAGTATTTTATAGACTAAAAAGAAGGAATAATACCTATGTGGTTAAAGTATAGTTTACAAACATTATCTCAAAGCAGAAAAATGTTATTTCTCAACTATGGTTTAATCAGCATTGAATTTCATACATACAAGGTCATGCAGTAGCCATGAAATGTTGGGGGTTTTTTGTGGGGTTTTTTTTTATTGTTTGTTTGGGGTGTTTTTTTTTGGTTGGTTGGTTAGTTTTTTGGGGGTGTTTTGTTGCTTCTTTTGAGAGCAAAGAAACCTACAGAAATATCCTTGCAGCATTTTAGCAAATTCAATTGTAACATGCATTCTGCGCAGAAAGTTTTATCTCATTTCCAGCTTCCTTCTAACCTTCCTAAAGGTTAAGATTTGAAATCAAAATGGATATTTACAGAAGCAACTTTCAACTTTCTCTTGCCAGACATTGCTCTCCCTTCCAAAAATATGCTATGGTTCAGCTAATTCCATGCAATACAGTAGGAAAATATGTAAAGCATAGCAAGGGAAGTTATAATAGAACTACCTGAAAGTTGGTGGTAAAGCTGATTTCAACTTTCTCATTCTCTCTCACAAAGCACAAGAACAGTATCTTCAGACTGAAGCAAGTATCAGGCTAATACAGAGTATGGAAACATCACTGGACTGATCAATACAACAAACAATATTTTTGCTAGACCTACAGAAGAGGTAACAGCTGGTAACAAAAGATAAAAGTGGATTCTGGATAAGCTTCTCAAATGAAGAAACCAGACAAAGAACAAAGACCTTTTTCCTCTGTTCTCATACCCATACTATTAGACTGAACCAGCACAAGAGGGAATGGTAAGCCACAGGAAAGATGCTGATCATCCACATTTTTTTAGTTCTGAAAATTATGCATCTGATTCATGCCTATTTCAGACAATTCAGTCAGTAGAGACAGGTACAAGGATGACAGCAAGAATGTTAAAAGCTACATGGGCAGCGTATGGCCCTGTCTTTGCCAAAAGGAAGATTCCGTCACTAGTCTTTATTCTCTCTTCTGATAATGGCAGGATTGTGCAGAAGCTGTTTTCACAGTAACTATTTTTTTCTTTGCAATATTCACAAAGCACCTTTGTTTCTCATTCTGCCCTTTTTGAGACTAGACATCTAAAGCTAAGACTCATACTATTACTATACACTAAAATCAATAGTTATACCAACACAGCACAAGAATAAGACAGCATATGACAGATAAGAAATGTTATACAGATACAAGTGTTAAATTAACTGTAAAATAACATTCTATAGTTGTTCCTTCAATACCATGCCAATAGCATGGTATTCCAAGAGGTGGAAAACAGTAAGAAATCACACACAACTATATGTTATGTACAAGCCCCACAATTTTATGGTGGAATCAAACTGTCACAAAGTAGGTCCAAGTATCCTATTGCATACATCCTGCATTAGTTTGTTGCTGGCATCTTTTCCTTTGTAAATGAAAACATGTGGACTGAATCGAAATGTGTTGATGCCAATTTGTACTGTACATTACTACTTATGCACAAAAAGCACACTGAGTTGCAAACCAGATTTATTCATTTCTTCAGAGGAAGTGTTATATTGTACTAAAATCCTGACCTATTTTGTAATTAATGCTCTAGTTTTAGTAGAAAATGTGGATGTATCTTTAAATGCTTTTACATTGGTTGTACCCGCAGACTGCAGATTTCTGTAAGATCAAAACAAAATGAAGCATTATTTGTATCAGATCCACTTATACATAGATGGAGCTTCATACTGAATGTGGCATAAACTGCTTCTAAACTACCCAAACTGACTGACTAAACCATAAGTGAATCACTTGATGAAGTGCAGCACTGTGAGGAATCCATCTTGCACACTTCCTTCACTCCAGAAATGTGTTTCACTAATGCCAGTTTAAAGATTTTTTTGAACAGTTTCACCAACTGACTTCTATCAACAAACCCAGAAAGTGAGCCAGGTGCTTTATTTTCTGTATCTATTTTGTCCACTTCTTCCCTGCCTAATGTCTTCCAACATATTTGCACATAAAGTATATCAACAGTATAATAATAAACCAGAAGATTTAAACACAGCCCCAAACATGTTCAGTCATGTCCTGGGTACAGCAGTAGCAGTCATTTTTCTCCTTCTCAGTAGCTGGTGCAGTGCTGTGTTTTTGATTTTAGTCTGGGAACAGTGCTGATAGCACTGATGTTTTTAGTTCTTGCCAAGTAATGTTTACGCAGAACAAGGACTTTATTCAGTCTCATGATCTGCCAGTGAGGAGAGGCACAGGAAGCCGGAAGGAAGCAAAAACAGGACACCTGAACCAAGGTAGCCAAAGGGGTATTCCATACCACAGCACTTCATGCCCAGTATATAAACTGGGGGGAGTTACCCAGAAGGGCAGATTGCTGCTTGGGTAAGGCTGGGCATTGGTTGGTAGGTGGTGAACAACTGTATTCTCTCCCTTTGTAATTTTCCTTATCATTATTATTATTGGTGGTAGCTTATAACAGTAGTTATTATACCTTAGTTACCGGACTGTTCTTACCTCAACCCTTGGGAATTACATCCTTTTGATTCTCTTC
>JANHGB010009445.1:0-46353 GCA_026283785.1 Coracopsis vasa
AAATAGCTAAGAAGAAGGCACAGAAGTGCTGCCCAATGTCCACGTGAATTTTGGAGTTACTTGCTTTGAAGGAGTGGAAGCAATTTGGCAGGAAATGATAAAGATATGCATAAACCTACAGCGCTGTTTCCAAGTCCTACAAAGGCAAATACTGCCAGATTCTAACACGCTCACGTCTGTTCACATAAATGTTACCTGCAAGTGTATCCTGGGTCCTTTAGGGTTTTTTATGTACCAGTTGACTGATTTGTACCAATTTATATGATCAAAACTCAAATCGCTGTACCACATGAAATCCTGTGTACTATGAATCCTTGGCAGCCTGCCAAATAGGATGCAAATGTATACATCTATCAGCTAATCATCATATGTAATAATAGTAATTTAAAAGCAGCCAGTCAAGCATAACACAAAATTAAAATAATAAACAACTGGACAATCTTCCATTCAGTCCTTGCCACAGTCCCTAATGTCTCTACTCTAGGCTATATTGCAACAGCACCCTGTTTGTTCACAAAACCTAGGCTGACAGCTCTTTTTGACATGAATGTGTCCTGAAGGGAGGCAGGATAAGATTCTTTTGTGGAAGGGTGGATCAGTTCTATATTTATTACTGTGGTGATTTTGGACCCAGTCCTCCCATTGTGTGAATTACCATAGCCAAGCTAAGATTAAGCAGCTATGACAGTTTACCATCAGCAGAGCAATGATAAAAATTACTTTGAGCCAGGTTTTCTGAGTTACACAGAGACTTAGATACACACAGAAGCGTTTAAAGGCATTTTAAAAAACGCCTATGTCAGCTACTTACTAAAATCTTGCTGAAACTGGAATCGACGGGAAGGAATCTGCTCCTTTGCCAGCTTCCTATCTGCATCTTTAATCAGCTGTGTGACTTTAGAAATTTCATCAGTCAAGTGGGTGTTTTTAGGAAGTTTGCCCAATGTTTATAAAGTATAGGTGACTCCCCAGAAAGCTTCATACTGATTAAGTTCAGTGAACAGAGCAATTACCCTGTGGTAAGTCGCCAGTATTGTCATCCAAAAACCAACTGATGTGGATTAGGTCCCTTACGAAGGCATTGCTTTCCTAATAATCGGCCATGATTATTTTCAGCTTTGCTTGCTCAGAAAAAGGTGCACATGGTTCATTATTATTCTAATTATTTCTAAATGTCTCCATAGTTTCACAACCATAGTACAGTGTCTGAGTTTCATGTGGTTTACTGTCCCAGGGCCAATTCGGTGACCTGGAACCCTCACAAGATGATGGGCGTCCCGCTGCAGTGTTCAGCCCTGCTAGTAAGAGAAGAGGTATGTCCTTGCTTCTCTGATCTTTTCTGACATTTTGCTTCTAAATATCCTGGATGTTTTCTTCATAACTGTGCCATGGATAATATTAGCTAATGTGAGGAGGGTTATGAAAGAAATTGAGAAATAGACTTCTAGTGCTCAGGCTGTGACTGCAGAAGGAATTAAAGCAGCTGTCTACCAGAAATAATAGACCTAATCCATGGCAAAATCTTTATAGAGTTTTGTGGCTTTCCATTCAAAATGTCCATAGTTAAATACTGAGTGCGTAACTGTGTAACCCCACTAGTTGCTGTGTAACATAAAATGTAACTGTAGGCAAATTCAGGTCCTCTTGGGGTGAATGGTATGGTATATATTCAGAACATTTGGTTCAGGATCTAGGCATCATTACACTTTCTAGACTTTTATGATAGATATTTCCACCCAGCTCTGATCCAGATATCCACTTTGGGGCACGTGGAAGTAAAAATGGAACACTAAGTTCATTTGGAATAAAAAGTAGACATTTCATTTAGTACTAGAATTTGAATTACCCTCCAAGCTTGTAATTCTCATATAACCATCAGTTATTGGGACAGCTGCTATACAACCATCACTTACTAGACCAGCTATCAGAAAGCTGGTTGCTTTTTTGCTAACAGCTGTACAACAGATTGTATACAAAGTGATTGCACTTAGGAAGAGAGAAGCTGGCTTTTATTTGCCCTCTGGGTCAGTTCCCTGAGACAAATCCTGCCTGGCTGAAGTAAGTACCATCCTTGACCTCTAGTGAGAACACATGGCTCAGATTAGGAGAAAGTAAATTTTTTTCCCTCTCATCTTACTATCTCAGTTTTGAGTTACACATAAAGATCAGACTTGATGATAAACAGCCATATTTTGATTCTTCTTGGACTGGAAATTTCAGTTTTAGGCAACAGCCCTAAGGTATACCTTAAACTTGGTTAGCGACTTAACTAGAGCCAGAATGTGGCTCTCTGCATTTCACTTAAAAAGCTAAAAAGGAAAACTCATGCTGTCCTGAGCCAGGTTTCTTCACCTTGTTGGCTTCTGGCCCTCCCACGAAGCTGCCTCTCAGAATGGTGTCTTGCAACCCAGAAATAGCTCTAGCTGGCTGTTTAAAGTCCATATGCTCTTCGGTCTGTTCAAAGCTTTCTATACCACTTAAGCATCCAATCTGCAGCTGAGGGCTTTGCAGAAAAGAACTGTGCCTACAGAGAAAGAAAACAATGAAAATCAGAATTTGAGAGTCCAAAGCAATTAGAAAAGTAGTGTAATACTACTTAGATTAGTCACCAAATTGGCTTTGTCTGACTCAACCAGAAAAGATGCCTTCCGAGGAAAGGAGGAAAAGAATAAAGGCAAGATCCAAAAATAAACTAATGTGTAATGACATTAAGAAGCATCGTGTCCAGCTTTTTAATAAAAAAAATGTCTTGGCTCTGGGACTGCATTACACATTACCGAAATGTACTGGGAACTGAATGGGATGTGACAAACTTAGTCCACTACTGACCAACTAAGTCTGCTTTTGTCCTTTTTTTTTGGTCTTTCTTTTGCACTTGGATGCATATTCCACTGAATTTGGGTGTTTGTAATTTCTTGCCCAAAGCAACCCTCAAAACAGTAGTCACATCTGTGCCAACATCACATTTTTGTGTCTTTGTTTCTACAAGGGATTGATGCAGAGTTGCAATCAAATGCATGCTTCCTACCTCTTTCAACAAGACAAGCACTACGACCTGTCTTATGACACTGGAGACAAGGCTTTGCAGTGTGGACGGCATGTCGATGTCTTCAAGCTATGGTTGATGTGGAGGGCAAAGGTAGGGCTGTCTGCAGTATATTTGTTTGCATTAAAATAATGCACACCAGATACAGGGTTTCTTCTGCAATCACCATTTTAGACAATATCTGACCTGAATCTCCCATATATAACATGAAAGGAAGAACATTATTATTTTCTGGGATTTCACTTTTAACGATTTAGCTTCAAAGCAGCACACATGATTTTGAAACTTGAACTCCGTGGCTTTGCACAGCATTTGCTTTGTGTAACTATAGAAGTCTTAACAACATAAATCATATACCTAGGAATGTTGTTATGAAAATTTCTGGAAATAAAAAGATTTTTTAACAACACTCAGAAATTAAACATGGCAAATCAAGACTGGAATACCCAGTTTCAGTGCATGCAGAAGACACAAAGTCACCTTTTGAAGGAGTGGAGGAAAACTCATCAAAATCTGTTCTCTGAGAAATCTGATTAATTCATCTGTATTTGTAGAACGTTGCTAAGTAAGTTCTTCCGTGTATTTATCCAGTCTGTTATGTCAAGTCGCCTCAAGTTTTTTCAGAGGAGATGACATCACTGTTTTAATTTCCAGAAAGCCTCAAAGATCCTCATGTGCTTCATTAAAACTCTGAAAGCAGTTCTGAGGCAGACATCAAATGTCGCTGGAGGTGTGGGAGCCTGTAAAGGAGGGTGGAAGTTTCTGTGGTCTCAATAACTGTTGTGCTAACTGGGGTCTCCAGAGAAGCAGCCAATTTTAGCCACATGTCTCTCTTTCACTCCAAGCTTTTCTCCTGGGGCTGTGCTAGCTCTACCCTGTTTTGAAATCTCAATACACAGAGGGATAATGACAAGGCCTTTTAAATCAGTTCTGCATTGCCAGAACAGATTTAGCAGGGACGTGCATCTATTATTCAGACATTTCTTCTTCTAAACCCTGATTTTTCATAATGCCTTGTACTGCTTTTTCTCTTCTCACACCCTGCTTGTAATATTAATGATACCAAATAGGATGTGTGTTTCTTAAAGAGTTTGTCTATTCCAGCTGTTTATTCCCCTTCCTGCCTCATGAAGCTGGAGCCTTTCTTTGTGGCATCCCAGCTTGTGATTGCAGGAACAATTATGATGTCACAGGGAAAAGATTATGGGCTTCTGCCAGAGAAGAAAACCCAAGATTTGCTGCAGCTCCTAAAACCACAGCCTCTGAGTTTATTAGAAGAGAGACAAAACATTACAGAGGCAGAGCAGTATCTAAACAAAATGAGCATTTTCAGAGGCATCAGGATTTAAAAGCCCATCTGCCCATTCTGTGTTTAACTGAAAAGAAAAGTTATTCTTGAAAAGCCCCCAGCACATCACCCCTGGAAGATTAAAATCCCCTCCTTTCAAAATAGCAGGAGACTCCCCATGTCTGAAACTCAGCACCTCTACAAACGCTCTTCTGTGCCAGTCCAGGCTATCCAAAACTGTGCTCAGGCTCTCTGCACAATCCACCAAGGATGCCCTTCACTGAAGGTGTCAGTAATATTTTGCTGAGAACCAAGCTAGTAACTGGTGCTTATTTTGTAGAGGTGGCTATAGAGAAGTCAGTGGCAAGAGCCAGAGACAAAAGAGCTCTGCTTAGCAAAGTCCTTCATCTCACAGAATCAGATCCTTCATCTGTCCCAGAGAGACTTCTGACTTGTGCTGATGCTTCGGCAAGGGCTGCATGGTTCTTTCACACTTTTGGTTTACAGAACAGTTATGCAGCTTTGTTTTCTCCCTCTCTTTCTAAAGGGAACCACAGGATTTGAAGCACAAATTGATAAGTGCTTGGAACTTGCTGAATACCTATACAATAAAATAAAGAACAGAGAAGGATATGAAATGGTTTTTGATGGAAAGGTATGTATTGCCACTTCTTTTTCCCATTTGGGCAGCAGCACTTGCCTTAGCCAACCTATTGGGATGCTACCAACACCTCAAACCAAACAGCTTATGACAGAAAGCAGTGTCCCTTGTAACAAATCCCACCATTGCCACATCTCTCCATTTTGTGTGATACAGGGAAAAGGGATTTGAGGCAGCTGTGCATACGTTTTCAGTTTGCTCAGTTTCACCCTGATGAAACTAAACACTGGCATCTCAGGCTAACACAGGACACACACAGTCGGAACCAGCTCCTAAGTAATGAATAGAAGCTGTGGTTCGTAATAGCAGAGTCTGTTATGAGTGGGGGTTACAGTGCCCCACACAACTCTGAACGGACAGTTGTGCAAAGTACTTTTATCAGCATTCTCCAATGGACAGTCACAGGAGACCTGCAGGGACCTGGGGTGACCTGTAGGGACCGTTTGCACTGCAGTCCCTGATGTGATGGGGTGCAGCAGAGTGGCTAGTGGCTGGCTCATGTGGCAGAAGTGACGCCACTGTGGAGAGTGTAAATATCTCTAGGTGTATTTTTAATGTGGAGTGGAAAGCTGAGATGGGATTGTAGGTGCCAGGTACTCAGCTGGAGCACAGTGTCCAGGGCAAGGTAGTGCAGCCTGGGTTGTGCGTCTGTACCTGTGAACTGCATCAGATTTGTGTTTGGCCATCTCTTCGTAGGCAAACCTCTCTGGATGGGGACAGGCTGGTGGAGACCTCTGTTACAAAGTTAACTGGTGTTTTACCTGTAAAACAGAAAAAAAAGATCTCGTTTTAGCTTTTTTACTTGTACTTGTGATAGCTTTTGATCTCTGTACTTGCCCTGGAAGGTTTTGTCACTCAGAACATTGCTCCCTGGTAGAGATCACTTAGTGCATGCCTAAGTGCGCTGCAGCACAAGGATAAAGTCACTACGTTTCTTCAGACAGAGATCACAGGCTCATACCTGTATGCCACTGTGTGATTTATTTCCTCTGCTTCACACATCGTCACTGAATTTGGTCCACTTCATCTAGTGATGAGTAAAGGAACTGGCAGCAGAGAACAGCAACAGAGGTTGCTGTAACTCATATATTTAGCATCCAGCAAAGAGAGACAAAGCAAGGCAAGCAACTGTTGGGACATTGCAAAAATACACAAAATGTCAGATAGGTTTTACACCTTTCTACTTGGTGTTCCCATGTAAGTTAAACTAGCTAAGATGCTGTGGTGCATACATATTAATAGCGCAGCTAGCTCAATCAAACTGAGAAGTAATAGATTTTATTAAATGTAAGACAATCTTAGACTGTCTCTTGCACCACCTGTGGCTCCTGTTTACAGCACCACATTCTGTATTTTTCTCTCATGTAATAAAAGCAAATGACACAGTCCTTACCTCTAAATGAGACTCTTGCCTTAGCTGCGCGATCTCTTCCGTCTCTGGAGGGGACAGCACCTACAAAAACTAGATGCTTCTCAGTAGGGCATAAATGCATTTGCTCAGCAGGATGATCTGTTTCTGCATCTGACACCCTGGGAATAAATTGCCTAAAATTATTTTTTCTGCATTAATAATGATGATGACTCTCAATGGACCACAATAATGAAAACCATTGACTGCTGTCAACAGCGTGATGTATGAGAGGGAGAGAAGGCGTGAACTTAATTGCAATTGAGATATTATGAGCATTTCTTACAGTGTAAACCATTATTATTCTGTGTTTAGCCTCAGCACACAAACGTCTGCTTCTGGTACATACCTCCCAGCTTGCGCAGTATGGAAGACAATGAAGAAAGAATGAGCCGCCTGATGAAGGTAAGCAGCGTCCTCCAGACATCATGCAGGGAACAGTGAAACCCTTGAAGGCAGGAAGCCCCAGAAATGATATCCTAGGGAACAGGGCAAGGTCACCTCATGATATTCTGGTAAATGACACCTCTGTGGTCATTTTACTGCAGGTTAGTCTGACACCACCTTGCTCTGATCTCCGAGTTTGTATTCCCTGGGTTTGCCTCATCTGTAGAGCACTTACTTGCTGTGTGTGTATTTACTGAAGTTACTGTGAACTGCGGTTGCTAAACCCAACAAATGCAACAAGAGCTTAGTAATACCATGGCAATCTGACATATGAAAAGAAGATGGAAAATTACTGTAACTGTGTTTTGAGCACTAGAAAAAAAAGAGCCACTGTGTCCCTGTCAGCAATATTGAGGAAGTAGGAGAGTAAATTCCCCAGTGATTTTAAGAGCAGGACAAAGAAACAGGATAAACCAAATGTCTTTCCGTGAGACATTTATTCCATAACGGAGTTTAACATTTTTGTCAATATTGGACATAATTTCATTTTAGCTACCTCTTGTAGCTCTTCATCTTTTTCTAAAAAAAAAATAAAACGTGCTCTGTGTTTTGTTGTAATAATAATAAGGATGATGGTAATAATGAAAATAATGATAATAAACATCATCAAAATCCCCTGCTTTTTGTTACACTGCAGGTGGCACCGGTGATAAAAGCCAGGATGATGGAATATGGCACAACCATGGTGAGCTATCAGCCCCTGGGAGACAAAGTGAACTTCTTCCGTATGGTCATCTCAAACCCTGCAGCGACTCACCAAGACATTGATTTCCTGATTGATGAAATAGAACGCCTGGGACAAGATTTATAATAATTGGGTGTGAAAGTCTGTTCCTGGACCTCCAAGTAGACAATTAAGTTGTCACAAACTGTGCGAATGTATCTGTAGTTTGTTCCAAAGTAAATCTATTTCTATATTGTGGCGTTGGAGTAGAGTACAGTTTAAAATCAAGAAACATGGCTCCTTTAAGGTCCTTTCCTGAATTTTAGAAAACCTCCTTAATAATTAGCTGCATAAAAAGCTGCATTGAAACAAACAAGGAAGAACAGAAGATACTGAAATTTTTTTCCCAATTTTAACACAGCAACTACTTTAAATTAAAAGCAATTGGACGGAATGATGTAAATTTGCCCCAAATGACAACAAAATCAAATTGGGGGAAGTGGGAGGGGACAGTGAGAAGCAGAGTATAAAAGCTGTGTGTTTAGAAGTGAAAATGTTTTGCCTTTTTCGTAGTACTAGAACAGAATTTCTAATTTACCTAAAGCAGCATTTCAAATGTATTTAAATAGGTATAGTTTTACAAAAGGAAATATATATATATATAAAAATCCTATTTTGTAAACTATATATTTTTATTTTATATGGGTTATAAAACTGCGAGGACAGAAACTGAAAATTAACTAAGATCCTTTTTCTTTTCATGGAGGTGCCTCAAATATTTATTACTGTTTGTTTTAAAATATAAGCCCACATACTACATTCTTAAGAGGTACCAAAACCTCGTTTCTTCATATCATATGAATTGTACATCTCCAGGGTTGATTACTGAAAAACCTCAAGGGTACTGCAGCTCTTAATACCACTTAATAAGATCAGTTACAGTACAATAATAGGATGCTATTATTCTTACTTATGTTTCCCACTTGGCCTAATAAGCAGACACACGATCAATATACAGTGCTAACCAAGACTGAAATAAGGTTGTATTTGGATGGTTTCTGTGTTCTGTAATAAAAAAGCCTATCCAGAAAAAGGTCACATGTCTGAATTAATGCTCACCTCATAGCCATTTATGCTATGAGCAGTCCAAAATGACATTGAAAACTAAAATTGGCTGAAATGTTTACTAAAAAAATAGATTCTTACTAATGAAACCTCACAGCTGCATTAAGAAGGTAAAGGCTTCTTACAGATGTACAGGTCTGCAAGACAAGGCCTAAATTAAATGTAACTAATCTGAGTGACGGGGATGAGGTCTAAGTAACAAACTGTTTTGTCAAAGGTTTCTCCCAGTGCTGGACTCCATCCTTGTCTGTAATGGCTTTTGAAATTGCAGCAAAAAATGAGATAAGGTTACATCTGCCTAAACCGGCCCATGAGGAGCCTCACAGCCTTTTTAGAAACCATGGGCACAGCTCTTGAAGAATTCATGTGCTGCATTGTTCTTTAATATTAGAGGTGTCTCTGGCATGAAAACTGAAATTTATCCTCTTTCCCCCTAACATCTGGAAGTGTTGGTAAGAGTCCTGCGACTCAGGCCTGTCTACTTATAACCCTACTGAAGTTTTGGTTTTAACTTTGCCTGAACAGCCAACTTTTGTTTGTAAAGCAGTATTGTTTTGCTGTCTCTAAAATATTTAAAGAGAAAAAAGAAAAAAAAAAACAAGTGCAGTGTGGTTTTAATTTAATTTAAAATAAATAAATGGAGTATTGAGTCAATGTAATATCAAGAGGACATGAAGCAAGAGGAAATAAATTGTGTCTGTAATTGTGTTGCCTTTATTATATTGATGGTACTGTTTTGTCACCTCAGATTGAGGCTGTGCACTTTAGATTTAAACTGTACAATGTTGCAAATCAACATGTGTTGCTGTATAAGCTTGTACAATATATTATTGATATGTCATTATTTATGTGGTAGTAGTATTGACTCTTGATATTGTAAGAACTGCATTCATGCCAGTCCCTTTACTATATCTTTGCTTGGTATTAACCTCTCCTTGTCAGCTTTTGGGTAGACCTCTCACCTTGCTTTGGTGGACTTCCATTGCTACCTGCGATACCTAGTGTTGCAAGTCAAGCGCTAGAAGAGATACTAATTCTGTCAGGAAGGCCTTCCATGTGACCTTTGCTAAATGTGTCAAAATCAGCAGACTAATCACTGAAAATCTTAGAGCCACAAATTAGATTCCTTTTTTCTTGCTGGGAAAAAGGCAAGCAGAGAGCTTAAAAAGTAAAACTAGTACAGGGACAGCGATGAAGTGATCAGTAGCCTGGTTACATCTTGCATGTGCAATTCCATTTTAAAGTGCTAAGTGCAAACAACATTTATTAGCTGTATGTGCCAATCCAAGATTTACATTCGGTGTTCCAGGAGAACCAGCACTTTTTTTTCCACCTTACTGTATTTACTGCAGCCAGGGAAGAGCGGCATAGCAATCTGTTCTTGTGTTTGACCAAAATATCGTACCTGTGGTGTTGATCTAAGTCCAAATAAAAGTGTAAAACATGACTCTGGGTCTTTTCATTAGCAGCACTGATGGGCACTCTGAGCATTTATCACTTGTGCCATTTCAGAGCAAGGCCCCAATAAAGAGAATGTTTAATTGTAACTTTCTATGGCTCCTGCTGGATTTTTTCATGGCGAGATGCATTCTGCTAACTATTGTAACATAAAAAAATCAATTCCATCACCAGACCCTTTCCGAGGCAATGTTCAGCACCAGCTTACAAGTGTAAATCTGCCATCTGGTATTCCTTTACCTTATCTTTACAGACAGATTTAGTTGCTTTATTCTCCTCAGACAGGCTCAACAATTTTTTATGTTTTGTTTTGTCTTTTTATTCCACAAGCACTTATCCTCAAATTAACCATAGGCTCTAAACAGCATCTGGCACAGCAGTGGAAGCAGTCAGGGCACTTTCCAGGACGACATAGACTAGACGATGGCAACAATTTAAAAAGGCCATGAAGTAAAAAAGACAAAACAGCTGATACAAAAATTAAGGTTTTAATCCTCATGTCTCCCCTGGTCCAGGGCCTCCTTCCTCCAAAATCTGCCACCTGTCTACTGTATTTTCCTTCCACCCTCTTAAGTGCTACCCAGCATGATGCCAGCAGAGAAAGAAAACAAAATGATGCCATCGGAGCAGCAGTGGTCAGAAAGCTTATGCCTGAAATGAGATTTTCTGTATCATTTCTTTAAGTCTGCAACAGAATGGGAGCTGAATGCCTATGCCAAGTACCTGCACAGAGCTCAGCTAGGAGCTCTGGAAGGAATTGCAGAGAGGGAGAAGATGTGGGGATTAAGATACTATCCAGCCCCAATAAAGATCTTCATTTGGCACTGGGAAAGGGGCCACTGGTTTAGCTTTTTGGAGTACTAGCCCCATGGGAGTGCATGAAGCTTGGGCTTTGCTGTAAACCTGCTGCACCCAGAGCTGCATGGAGCCTCCGTAAGAGACGGGCGGCTGGAATGGATTTGCCCAACTGAGTTGAGCACAGGGTCCTGGCTGTGCTCAAAGAAGGCAAAATAAAATTGCCGAGCTAGAGGGAGTTCGCACAGCAGCCCGAGTGTGTGCTTTTCACAAAGGCTGGTTCCTTTGGCATAGTCCTAGGAGAACAAAAGCTCTGGTTTGCTTTCTCTGCTCCTTACCACAAAACCCCCAAAAAACACCCTGCACAGGGGGAGTTGTGAATCCAGAGGAGATGACATTGTTTGTTGCAGCAGCATACCAGCATGGCAATCTCACGTTCTTTCCTCTATCATGGTCCAAGCTAACCCCATGAGAAGCACAGTATCAATGGATATCCCCATCCTGAGGCTGGTCTGCTGCAAAACAAGGCAGAGTGCCAAGGAAGACCCCCACAGGGAGGTCTCAAAACCTGCCTGGAGCCATCCCAACTGACCACAATCCACCAACTGTGGTTAGTGCTCTTGATAAATTGTTTCATATTTCACTTCTTATATCTGGATTTAATAAAATATGGTTTAATAAAGCTTAGATAAACCAAGCTCTGTAAAGCAGAGAATGGCTGAATGAGCAAAAATAATAGTGCCTGTACATGGCTTTATGCAGTTTTGACATACCGGTATATGGTATCCTCTGGGATTTCACTCTGTGGTGCATAATTTCACCCAGAGACACACTCCTCCCACTACTGAAGATATCCATTCTCACCTTAATGGATGCTGTGTTGGGAAGTGGACAGAGTGCAAAACTGTATAATGTCAATGAAATGCAGAAGAATATTTTATTGATGATGCCTATGTGCTATGAGAAACCAGGAAACAAATTCAGCTATTGAAACAGCTAATTCTGGTACTATCCAGCTACAGCAGAATTGAAACTTGAGACCTGTTTGCACCAAAACAAGCCACATCTCAAATTACATAAATCCTAGGGGGTTTGGTTTGGATGTTCTGGGGAGCGGGAAGGACAGCAAACAATGGCACATGATTTTGAAGTCCATAGCTATAAGAAACAGCAGAACAATATGTAAAAGCAATTTTTTGACATGATGTTTGCCTTGATACTCAGTAGTTAATAGCTGTTGAGGTGGTTAATGCAGAAACAACAGTGTAGCTGTGCTCTTCTGCAGCTTTTGTAAATCCTCTGCCCTGGGGCCGTGCTAGTCAGAGCATGGGAACAGCTTAGGGGCAGATGAGAGGCAGGAGAAGTTCTCAGGCCAACTGGCCTGACAACACAAATTGTACCACCCAAAGACATGGCTGATAAGGTGGCTGGGTTTCAACCATTTTGGCTATTCAAGGATGCTGCTTGCTTCTCTGCAAATGTCCTTCAGGAGAGACCAAGAGAGAAGCCCTCATCTAAGCTACAGCCCATAGCTCCATAGAAGGCAAGTTTAAATATCAAGATAGTTGTCTTAAACTCATGTTCCAACATGGTTAAGGAAGGAACAAAGCAAGACAGAGCTCAAGGAAATGCACATCTTTTATCTAACTCAGCCAGCTCTCCTGGTTTTGGCTGAGATAGAGTTAATTTTCTTCCTAGTAGCTGGTGCAGTGCTGCGTTTTGGCTTTAGTCTGAGAACAATGCTGATAACACACTGATGGTTTAGTTGTTGCTCAGTAATACTTACTCTGATCAAGAACTTTTCAGTCTCTCATGCTCTGCCAGTAAGGAGGGGCACAAGAAGCCGGAAGGAGGCAGAGACAGGACACCTGACCCAAACTAGCCAAAGGGATATTCCATACCACAGCACATCATGCCCAGTATATAAATTCCCAGAATGGCAGATTGGTGCTCTGGTCAGGCAGGGTATTGGTCAGCAGGTGGTGAGCAATTGTACTGTGCATCACTTGGGGTTTTTAGTGGGTGGGGTTTATTCCTTCCTCTCACTCTCTATTTCCTATTAGTATTACTATATTTTACTTTTGTTTCCATTATTAAACTGTTCTTATCTCAACCCATGAATTTTTACCTTTTTTCTGATTCTCCTCTCCATGCCACTGGGAAGTGGGAGGGTGAGTGAGCGGCTGCGTAGTACTTAGCTGCCAGCTGGGCTTAAACTGTCACACCAGGCTCTCTGCCAAGTGGAAAATCATTCTAGGTAGAAAGCGGGCCCCATAGAAAGCCACAGGATACTGTCTTTAATGTGATAATGTCTTGGATTTATAATGTCTGAACTATCAGCTTTCTACCTGACCAGCCTAACTAAAGGGAGTAATTCAGCCATTAAGGGAAAGCCAAGAGCTGCAGCTGGAAGAATTACAGACCTGACTTTTCACTGAGAAGACGGAATGGCTGCATGTCATTGGGACTGTTCATGACAGCACTGTAGGATGTGGGCTTATAGATGTTACACTGTACTTCAGAGCAGTACAGAGTCTGAGATTAGAGTCAATGGAATATGTACCTTTTTCATATGAGAATAAAAGCCTTTGTATGTTGCTGCTGGAATTATTGCATTACAAAGAAATGAAAAAACCTGTTCTATAAATTCACATTGTATGAACAGAGCAAAGGCTATTTTGTCAGGGCACAGAAAAGTCATAAGTCAAGAAAGGGTGGAAACTTCTCACTATTCTGCAACAGCTGCCCCTTTGTGTGTTTTCGCTCCATCTGGCCCATGGTGCTGAGTTTTCCAAAGGCATTTTGATACTTAACTTCCACAATGTGAACTTAGATTGCTTAATCCCAGTTCTCTAGACTACTTTCTTTCAGCCTGTGACCCATAAATCCCTAAGGACAATTTCCCGGAGGTCTGTGACCAGTCACTGCTCTACAGTTATGTGAAATTTCTAAAGGGGTCTTCACCTTCCAAGAACAGATTGTAGAGGCTCATGACTCAAAAGAGCTTGAAAACAACCAGGCAACATTTTTTTCTAAACCACTTCGTTTTGCATTACAAGTAACAAGGTCTAGTGTACTGCTGGCATCTGACCTACACTGGGCACTACAATCATAGAAGATTTTAATTATACAGAAGCCAAAAGATATGCTCTGCACAAGCATTAAGCTAACACACAGGACAGTATATAAATAGGTATATAGAATTTGCCCCTTCATCCTAGAAATTTTTATTATTTTTTACAATTCTGTATCAGTAAATTTCCATTTTCTCAAACTTCTGCACTGCCTGCATGATGGACTTCTGGTTTCCTACACATCCTCCTCTGTGCTGGTAATGAAAGCGGTTCTGGAAGAAAGAGCAGATGTTTGGGATTTGATGTAAACATGCTTTTGCTGCTCTGAAAAACTAAAAGGAAATGTCTTGTGTTAAAATAGTTAGCTGCAGATTGCAGCTTTATAAAGATGGTCTATAAAGAGTGATGAGGCAGTGTGGTTGAGGACAGCAGACATGCTGGGACTGCCAGGCAGAGCTCCCCAGGTGCTTCTGTGCTGAGAGGCAATGCCCACCATGGGAAACAACTGCACAACAGTCCCTGCCAAACAGCTTAGTCAGCTAACACTAATCTAGCTGATTTCCCCATTCAGATGAGCCACAGCTGTTTATGTTACATTGGCAACCAGCTGAAGCCCAAGCCTTGCAGCAGTAAAAGCTGTAACACTGTCAGCTCGAGATCTGAAAGCATGGGAGAGACTTGGTGCACAGAGCTTGTCTGAGGACATTGTCTGACATGATGATTTTTCTCTTTTACTAGTCTTTCCTTATGATCAGGAAAGACTGTGGAAATAAAATATGAAGCTTTCAGGCAATTCTGTTTGGATTCATTTTTCAGGGGACTTGACTGTGGGACACAGGGTATTCAGAGCTGCTTCATTTCCTTTCACCAGTTCCCAGTTGCATGACTTCCAACAGCAAGTTTGATAAATCCTTCTGGCTGCAGAAAGCTCAAAGAAACCAGGACAACACCTCTGTACAGTGCCTGCAAAGATTCCCACAGACTGGGCCAATAAAGCTGTCCTTGCTGGGGGAGGTGTGATAGTGCACCTTCCTCCTGCAGCAGACACCAAGGTCCCACCCAGGAGCGGAACACATCAAGATGAGTTATGAATCTCCTGCAACAGATTTATTTCCACATACCTTCCCCATCCCTTATTCTGTGGCTTTGGCTCTTGCATCAGCCATTTGGGCTGCTACTCCAGACAAGCCTGTCTATATTAAATTTGGGAGACAGAGAATTAAACTCCATTAATAGTGATACCAATGAGAGTTGGCAAGGATGATATTAATAAAATGCAGAGTGCCTCAAGTAAGCTCCTTCTACTCAATGAGATTTGTGTCAGTTCTAAATAGATGCTTCAATAGAAATTTTTAGACAGCAAGATTATTGTTAGGTTATTTTCTGTAATAACTTTGGATAAAAAATATAATTGTTTCCTGTTTGCAGTCTACAGACCCAACAAGATGCCTCTGGAATTAGTATCCAACAGGCGAATGATAAATGGCAGGGTTATGAAGTAGTGCAAGTGCTTCCCATATCTCACTCTGTCCTTTTACCTTCAATATAAATGAGTTGCAATACTGTTTACTACAGAGGTGTTTTCCATGCTTAACTGAGCAGAGATCTCTGTATTTACATGTCACGTTTACTAAAATTTCAGTAGATGTCAGTAGTTGAAAAAATAATCACATTAAAATGAAATACAAAATATGTACAATTAACAGTAGTGCTCGAAAATGTCAGCTGATGCACACACTCAGTGCCTTGTTTGTGCATAATATGGTTCAATTTGTGTTGATTCATTTCTCCCTTTGCCATTTCTCTTAATTCACAGTGTCATGTTTTTATGAGCTGGTGCCACAGGAAAATTTACAAGCAAAGCACGTATTGTTGATATGACACTGGCAACCCAAGAGGTGTGCACGGATCATCTCACTACTTTGCCATTGCTTCTGAAACAGTGAGCCTTTTGTTTACCACTGTGATAGACTTTGTCTTCTACAGATGACAATTTGCAATCACTTTTCTCCTTTTCTTCAGCTAGTTCATCTACAGTCACTATGAAAAAAAGAGATAAAAATAATCAAACTCAAAACCTTCCAATGATTGGATCTGATTGTAGATTCCTCAATTGCAATGCAACTGAAATTACTGATGTATTGCAGATCTTGAAAGCAATTTTCTTGCAGTAACTCCGGTAGGAATCTCAACTAAATTGTAGCTATTGATCACTTGCTTTCATATTTCTACCCAGAAAGTCTGACTATTTGTTCACATTTTAGGCAGACTCATTTGCTCCCAGGCTTGTTTTTAGAGTGAACCAACTAATCCTTTACTATGGGAAACTGGGCGCATTTGACAGGATAGGTCACCACAGGGTCTGATCCAAGCAGACAGCATAGATGCAGATCACACGAAGTTTAACTTCTGCACCATAGGGGACTTTGCAATTTCAGAAATATCCCTGCTCTCTCTCAAGTACACAAAAAATACCCTAGTGTCATGCATAAAGACATCATTCTGCAGGCTATAACAGAGCAATCTCAGAACTCACAGAATCATAGAATCCTTTTGGTTGGAAAAGACATTTAAGATCATTGAGTCCAACTGTAAACCTAATACTGCCAAGTCCACCACTAAACTATGTCCCTAACTTACATCTACACATCTTTCAAGAAGTGATAAAAAAGTAATAATTATGACTCAGGACTACCCTATGGTACCCTGAGGATACCTGGTCAAAGTGCTATGCAACGTGGATGTGGGCGACATGCTGGCCTTCATCAGGGTTGATACAAATCGGCCCATCCAGCTAACTCAGGGAGTTTTTGGGGTCAATCCACAGAGATATGACAGGCATAGTGACAGGATCAATGCATTAAAGGAATCTGAGCTCTCCAGAAAGACACCACATAGCAGGGATTAGGATATGCCAGGATATCTTTGTTCAAGTGTATCCGAAAAGGTACTACTACAGTAAGATTGATTTCGTCTCTGGCTGTCTTGGGACTGACAGGAAGGAGATCCTCAAAAATGGGGAATGAATTGTCCTCCGGGTAGCAATGGCCTCTCTGAAGGGCTCTCACTGGTAGCACATTTCTTATGAGACTACTGTGTTGCTGCTCAAGCAAGAACTCCAGAACTTTGTTTCTTTGTTGTCTTTTGCCGCTTAGATAGGAAGATGGATGTATGCAGTCATTGGCTCAAGGACTTAGCTCAGCGCCATAAAATAATCAAACAGAAACAACTGTGTTATAGAGTATTATACAGTAAGTCACAGTGAGGAGACAAAGACCTCTGTTATTGCTTCACCCGATAGAACCCTCCCTTGAGCTCCTTACTGTCCACAGTAGTTTCATAAGCAAAAGTTTAGAAAACAAAGGGAGGATCCTCATTTCTGACCACCTATCCCTGGTTTCAATGCCCAAGGCCATGCACGAGCTGTTAGCTGCTGTTGTCCATCATGCTTTGCTGTATTACTACACAGTCGCTGAATGTGAACTAACTCAAACTTGAAGGACTGCCACAGGAAGAGGAACAAGCAGCAGATGAAATAGGCTGAAGATCAAGATAGGCTCAGAGAAGAGAAGGCTTCCCCTGTGTTCAGTGATTTGATGGTTGGGACCTTCAAAAACAAACCATGAAGTCTCAGGTTCAAACTCTAATTTTATCTAATGAGATCTGAATTGACACCAGCACACTCCAACAAAGTGCTCATTGGTGCTTATATGGGCAAGAAATGCTCTTAATCCCTTCTGCTGACATGTGGTCTGGATGAAGCTATGATGGGTTTGGTACAAAACTGCTTAATAATGTGCCCAGAGAGTTTTTTATGGGTTACACAGAGAGTGGTTCTGCAGGAGCCTGTCCCAGACCTGATTATGTTCATCTTCTCACTAATGATCTGAACAGTGAAATACAGATTATGTCTATCAAGTGCCTAGATGGTATCGTGCAAGGAGGTACTGAAGTCTGGAAAGAACAGGGGAAGGGCGATGGCTGAATTCAAATCCATCTTGACAACCTGGAAAAATAGTTTGAAAGAAAATAAGTTAAGTTTCAGTAAAGGCAAGTGAAGGGTGTCATTTCAAACAGGACTGATCACAGTCACAGATTGGAGGGGTGGGTTATGCAGCAGCCTTTCAAGAAAAGGGCTCAATTATTAGTGAACAATGCCCTAACAGAGAAGAAGGATGTAGTCATTCTGGGATATATGACTGGGAAAACGGCTTGCACCACAAGCTGAGTCATCCCTCTAATCTGGTCACCAGTGATGACTAGTACAGCCTTAATGGGGACATAATACTCAGTTTTAGGCATCATGTTTCCAGGAAGACATTAAGATGACAGCAACAATAACTATTAGTGATCTAAAAACATACAATCTACAAGGAAATACTGAAAGCTGAACTGTCTGCCTAGAAAACATGTCAAAATTTATGATGAAAGTCCTCTAATACCTGAAAGTTTGCTATAGAGAGGAAAGGATTTTCTTTTTCTCTGGGGTAATGAAAGCTCAGACAGAAAAATAATGTGTTCAAACTCCAGCAGAAGAGATTCAATTTAATACTAGAAATAGCTTTCCAGTGATAAAGGTAATAAAGCCTCAAAACAGCTTACCTTGAGAGACCATGGAATGCTGGAGGTCTACAGAGCAGAGTGGATGAATGTCAAGCAAGGAGCAGCTGATCCTGCATTCAACAGACGGATGGACCAGGGACCCTCCTTAAGTCCTTCCTGCTGTATTTTTCTGTGACTCAGGGCAGCAGCCCTGGGTTGAGCTGTGACGACCTGTAGCTTTTTTCAATGACACTTTTCAAGACCATGCCAGTGCTGTGGATCAACATGAAGTTAATTTCTAGGAAATCCACTGTTGCAAGAGAACTTCAGAGCTCTCAGGCAATCAATGTCATAACAGATGTAAGGAACTGTACTGATCATCCTCCTTTGGCAAAGGCAGTGACCTTCCAAACTGCCAGCTCCCTAGACTGCTGCTATCCTACAGGGTAAGAGTTAGTTGTCTCCTCCTAAACCAGTAACTGCTGCAAAACACATCAGAAAATTCCTTTAAAATATTCTCAAGTCTATGCACTGTAAGAGAGGTAGAACAAGAAACCCAGATGACTCTTCTGACTGAGATTTGAAGCTAACGAAGTGAAAACAGGAAGAAAGAGAGAAGGGGATGAGCTCAGATTTGCTCTCACCAGCTCTGCTGGAGAAGCAGCCTGGGTGCTCATCTTGACCCCTTGCAACCAGGACCAGGGAGGAAACAAACTCAGTCTTCTGCATTTGTTTCAAATTTGTCAGCTTGTTTTGCCTGTGTATTCTCACCTCACTATGCACTGGCACATTAACCATTTGTTTATATAGGTATTACAAGATTTGAAGTACATAAACTGACAGCCCTCCTACACTGGGCTGCGCCTTCAGGGCACAGGGAGGGAGAAGGGAGAGATGGCTGTAGTCGCAAGGTGGCTGATCTTCCCTGGGGGCTGGAGAAGGAGGACAGGCACTGATGCTGCACATCAAAGGACTGTTGTGGTCTAGTCCCAGATGAAATGCAGAAACTGGATCCAGCTGGTGGTGACTCCTCTTTAATTCATCTTTCCAGCTGGGTGATCTTGGATACTCTCTCTCCCTGACTCGCCTTGAAAATTAACCCAGTGCAGCGGTGAGTAGGTGATAAAATATCCTTGTATCCTTAGTTACTGGCAGATACGTGTTGCAGGAAGGTAGCCATAAATCCCACTCCTCTTACATCCACATAAGCTGAGTTTGATCTAGCCCCTGCCTGAGTCTGTGACAAAATTCCCACTGACGGCAAATGGACATGGACCAAGTTTATGAGCCACATAATTTACAGGATGTCTTGGCTGCCTGAACTAATGTCCATCTGTTTCAATGCCTTTACGACACCTAACAAATCGGCTGAAGCCGGGACGAGGCAAGGCATGTCACATGAAATGAAAACCTGGATTGCCACTGCTGCTGCAAAGCAGCTCCTTGGACATAGCCGTTTCTTAGGGAGCCTTCCCTGGGGCAGTGCTCACTTGCTCGCTCTTCAACCTCAGCCAAGGGATTACCCAAGCAATTGAATGTGCCTTTAGGGTCAGCTGGAATGGGAGGTAGCAGCTGATTGCCCATCCTCACATTGCCCCTATGGATCCTATGCCCTGTCGCAGGCAGTGGCCAGTGATGGGTGTTCATCTGCTTTCAGGTAACCATTGTTGCCAAACTATCACAAAGGTCTACAGGATGAAAACTACCTGATTCCTGACCTGCACATATTTTTGGAGCTAAATATTCAGTTTGTATGTGGGAGGGAATTGTAATAGGCACCAGAAACTGGATAACAGCTATTATACTCAGGAAATTCAACTAAGAAAACATACTTACCTTAAAAAATTAAAAGGGAAAAATTAAGAAATACGAATGAAGAGACTTGGAAGAGGAATAATATTTTTTTTTCAGATCAATGGTAAGGAAAAGATTTCTTAGAAAATCTATTCGAGTTAACCTGAAATTATTTTTTGTTGTAGAAATAAAATATATGTGTGTCCCTCCACAATTTAATTTCTGGTCTACCAAATGATGTTAAGAACAATACCATGCTTCCTTTGGGGATAATTTAGCCTTTTAAACTAGATATATTTTTCAACACGGGTGAGGTTTTCAACATAAAAATGTTATTTCAAAATTAATGTCATATTTTCATCTTTAAAATGCAGAAATTACATACTTCAAACAAGTTCAAACTGTTAACTACACTTCTGGCCAGCATAACTGAGTGATTGATCAAGACTGGTTTGATCCAACTTATATTTGAAGCCCACCTGGCCCTTTTTTCTCCCCAGACCCCACTTCATTTCTGGAGGAGTTTCTGCTTTATCCCACACAATTACCTTGGGACAGAGTCTATCAATCACAGCTAGCCATGAGGTAGCTGGTGACAGATGTGGCCTCGCACTACCTCCTGACAGGACCACATTTGTGCATTAATTACAGTAAATGGATCAACTCTCTCTGTATCATATTGCCTGTGATGGATAGGTAAGGGTAGGGCAAAGGTGTGATGAGAAGCAGCAGCTTAAAACCAACCACGCACTGCACCATGATGAGGAATGGGTCTGGAGTACTCTGTACCAGATATGGGTTTTCCTCATGCACACCCTCAGTCTGGAGACGTGGGCCTTCAATATAAACTTCCACCAAAGCAGAGTTACCGTGTGTGTAAATTCACTCCTTCCACTCTCACCAAGTCATAAATTTGTTTCTTGAAGCAATTACCTTGCTTCAAAGGTGTATTTGTAGAGGCGGAGGCAGCCTGGCTGCCTCCCACATGAAATGGTGGATTCTGTGAACCACTGAAGCATCGTGTGACCATGCAGCCTTTCCTCCACTCAGATCGCTGGGTACTGGACCCAGCTCTTTGAGGTTGAAAACGAATGAGAGGAAACTAACAAAATGCTGTTGGTTAATGTCAAAAACTTATCAGACAGTGTAAGAGATCAGAGGTAAAAGCTGAAATGCACAGCACAGGCACAACCACTGGCGGAAGACAGGGTGGCTCAGAGGGCAGCAGATGCTCCTGTGGGTACTGCTGCTTGTTAATGTGTTTTTAACTTTACTCTTTTTCTATACCAAATGGGGGAAAGGGCAGGTGGAAGAAGATGTCTTCAAGTTTCTTCAAGTGTCTTCCACTGGTGGTGTTTTCAAGAATTTGGACAAAGAAGTAGAAGGAGGAAAAGCTCATATCGCATCAAAAATGCTGCAATATCACATTATGTTGAGACCACTCATTTACCAAGGAAAACATCCTCCCCTCACAACTGCAGACTGTAAAGTGGTTTTAAACTGTGTACTGGGACAAATGATAGCAATTGCCATGTGGGGGTGTTTGCAGCACTTGGGTGTGGAGGTAAATAAAAGGTGATACATGCTTTGGCAAGTGCCCGTGTTTCAGAGCTGGCCTGTTTTTCACATCACACTGGGGCTTGTGATAGCCTCTTCAGCTGGTTGAGATGCCTACCCCATGCTATGGAGTTGTCTTTTTTGGGACATCTTCCCTCCCTCACAGTGCTGTGAAGCAGTGAAGGAACCAGTGTGATGCTGTCTCTGCTTCTGAGTAGCATGACAAAGAGCACAGGGTCATTAATTTCGAGCCAGATGCCCTATCCCAGCCATACATCTAATGGCTTCCAAAAGTCTTCTGCCTGCAAGCAGTGTTTTCAGGGTAAAACAGTGAAGTAGCCAACAGCCATGTGGTTTGACCACTCTGATGTAACAATTCCAGCTTTCTTTAATTTTACTACCTAACTGCCCAAGTTGCTCTTATGAAGAAAGGTAGGTGCCTCTTCAAGTCCTCAGGAAAGACCCTCTTGCTTCAGACTGGGAGCCAAGTTAGAGGGACAGAGAAGAGTTAGGTACACAGAAATGGATTTCATACAAATGCAAATTTTCAGCTTTCCTGCAGCCAAGGACAACTTACATTTGTACAGGAGGAGTGAAGGTGCAGCCCTTACAGTAGACTGGATATTTTAAACCTATAAATTGCAGCTCTGTGACACAGAAAATGAGTAATTTTTGTAGACTACAAGAGTTTTAATTTAGAAGGGGAGAAAAGAAGATACCAAGGTAAGAGTTGTCTTTTACATGAGAAATTACAATATTCTGAGTTGTAGCACCCTGGCTATGGGAAGGGATTCTGCAGTCCAGCTTCTAGATGAAACCTCGGCCTTGCCGCAGTCAGCAGTAGAACTCCCATCTATTATAAGGATTGTGGGATTTCTCCGATCCTTGCAGCATTCTGAACTTGATTGGGTTTTCTCTGTGAAAATGAGAATGTTTCTAGAGTAGGTAGCTGTTTTCTACATCACACATTTACAATCTGGTTGTTCTTACAAGAATCAGATTTCTAGTGAGAAGCAGGTTTGAATGCTTAATGGAAACCTGAATTTGACAGTGGAAGGGACAGAAAGCTGCTGTAGCCATCAGACAGCAATAATGCAGAGCTCCACTAACCTAGAAGAGATGAAAGATTTACCTGACACCCTGGTACCCTTGCAGGGAGGCCACTTAATGTGCAAGTGACTGCCATCATTAAGTAGATGGATTTCTTTGTTAGTGTTCCTGTAATTTCTCTGTACCTCAGTTGTATTCAGGAGACCTTATAATTTTTCCCCTGGTGGCTAATTTAACAGCCTGAAATGTTTTGTTTCATTCTCACCTTGGATGTCATTATTTTTAGAAAGAGACAAGCTGAATCAGGACTGTGCAATTAAGTTGTTCAATCTGTAAACAGACTAATAATACATTGGTAGCTGGAGAAAGCTGCTGATACAATTAAACAGTGTTTTATATAAAATTACAGCGATTCCTATTTTTCCTAGTCACATATTTTTCAACTAGGCATTTTAATAACCAACCTTTATAAATTCATTAGATGAAACTTCCTCTCATCTTATTTTCTTATGTGTTTCTAATGCATGAATCTGTGTCTTTCCTCATTTTCTTTTATTTCTTTTTCCTCTCATGTTTATACCTATATCATACTTTGTCTTAATCCAAATTTTACTGCCATATGTCTATAAAGATAATGTTTTTATCAATGAGGCACACATTGGAGATGAATAGCAGAGCGGAATTAAACCTACTACTGTGAATAAAAAAAACCTTAGTTGTACTTTGTAGTTAACTTTCTGCCTAGTAACATTTACTTTTCTGTAGAGGATATTTTACATAATGTAACTTAAAAGAGAGAAGCTCAAAGCAAAGGTACCTCAACTGGTTTGGGGAGGAGTGAGTCAGAGAGATTACAGCAAGGCACGGATGCTTTCACATTTCAGGCATTCACTGGCCATTAAGACGGAACAGCTGAAGCATGGTGGGCAGTAACAAAGAGCAGAGAGCTTCGTGGTGCTTTTATTTCACAATTCTGCTCCAATACAAATTAACCCTGGGAAGGTTTTTTAAAAGTCAAGGCAAGAGGATGCTGTGCTTGGATGAGGAGATGATGTCTGAATGCAGTCTTACCACCTCCAGCCAAGTCTGCTGTTGCAAATACCATGTGCAGTAAAGCACACCACAAAGCTGGGCATTGGGGTAATGCTTTCCTCTAGATCAAGAGAGTGTATGTCAGAAGATTACGTTATAAAAGAAGTTGTGAGTAAAAGTAAAATCAGCTGCTTCCAAATTGCTGCTTCCAGACAGAGTGATGGACAGAAAATTGAAGGCTAGCACAGAGATGGACAGACTGGGGGTCCATACTCCAGGGCTAAGGGTGAGAGAGAGCTGCCAGTCACCCTCCAAAAACATGGATGATGATTTGCTCCCCAAGGAAATAAAGGAGAAAGAAGAATTTAAACTGTGTAAGTTTATCCAGCTCCTGGACACCACAGTGAGTTGTTGTCCCTTATTTTGAGTGGATCTTAGGATGAAAAAACAACTCTTTGCTAAAAATTAAGCAAGGTGTTTCATCTGAATATGAGCAGAACTGATGCAATGGCTTTAAAATACTTATAAAATGATAACTCTATACTGTTTGAAAAGGGATTTGGAAAACTTGGCAAATACAGTATACAGAAGCACTGCACTGTGCTTCTGTATAAATAAACAGAAACTGGAACATTCAAAGGAGAGTGCAAGGGCTTGCATGTGTTTTTTGAAGCATCCTGCAGACCTCCATGGCAGGAGTACATTCTCTGTTAATTCTGAAGCCTGGTTTGCTTTCTACAAAATTCCATACTGCAAGGATAACAGAAGTGTTCTGAAAATGTATCATGAATGGGTATCAGCTCTGCTCAGAGTCTGAGATACAAATACACAAAATATACATGGAAATCAAGCATTTGTTGAAAAATGAAAGTAAAGTAATTCTATCATAGTCAATGAGACATTGTCTTTATCCTAAGCTGATGTTTTCTATTAGAAGAGCTTTAGGTGGAATGTGCCTGGGACTTTTTAAGCAGAAGAAGAGGGATCAAGACAAGATTAACTAGGATGAGGAAAACCTTGGACCTCTGTGCCCTTCTGGATACAAAAAGAGTAGATTACAGATGTATGATCTATTATTCAACAGGCATTAATGCTTGTTAGCATTTACACAAACTCCATTAAGTCAGCTGCATTTCATGGCTAGCGACTAATCTGCTACTTTTTCTATAACTTTATAGATGTAACTTGGAAAATACTTTCAAATGTACTATATATTCCTTTGTCTTTATGAGCTGCTAAGACTGCAAAGAAATCACTACACTTTCTAAGCGTGAATTAAGAGAGAACAGGGAATTTTTGTCCAATGAGTTTTACACGTTCCTAGTCTAGCTGCTACTCTAAAAGTGGTACTTTAAAAAAATAAAAGCAAACAGAGCTACATTTAGTCATGATGTTTAGTATGCAAGAGGCCCTACTACATAGAGATGCAATGAAAAAAAACCTACCAAAACCCAACACAAAACTGTAGTTTTAACAACGACACAGTTCTAAAACTCTGAAAAAACACCTGTGGTTCAGGTTTTAAATGGTGGCTTTAAACTCATTATAGTCTTCTGTAAACACAGCGAAGACAAGGATATTTCTGAAGAGGTCACGAGTTAGTTTGTAGAATTCTAAGAAAAATATGAGAATTTGGCTGCATATGTAGCTTTAAATGGAAAACTGTTGCATTAGTCTGATTTTACTATGGGAAATTACTTTCTCAGACGTACGTTTGGGGTTTTTTAATAGATTTCAGGTTACTTAATCTGCTTCGTAAATTAAAATATTGAGAAATGGTGCATGAGAAATAGTTATTTTCAGATTCATCCCCTATTTTACAACAAAAGCCTACTGCATATTTTTTGTCCTTCTTATTTGGATAAAGAGCCAGAAGCAAAAATTTGCTTGCAGAACTCAACACTTGAGCAACCATGTGGTCATCAGTGTATTCAAATGAACAATTATTTACCACAATTAACTAATGAGAATAGATACTCTGTGCATATAATTGATGCCCACAGCAAATGTGCAGGTACAGTATGTATAACAATTTTCCCTATAGTGCTTAACATGTTAGAAGTGCTCACCAGCCCTCATTTTCTATCTAGTGCTTGATAGTCTTTGGTATTCTCCTACAAATAGGAAGTAGATAATCTCTGCTTTCCTTAAGGTACAAATGGCTGTTTAAATGAAATCGGTAACATACCCCACCTTACAGCAAAACACTGTGAGTACTTTTCCCAGCTTTCCTTTGCCAAGCATTAAAATGACAACACACTGAACATTCAATTAAGTGAGACATTTTAATATTGTCCAGCATTAACTGAGCTCACTTACTGCTTTTGAGTATCCTGGAGGTTATTCTGGATACTCCTGGATTATCTCTGGGAGCTCTAAAGGATCTTGCTGTGGCCCATGCTCAGGTGTGTTTTTCCTTTCCCAGCTAGTATTGTCATCAGCCCTATTGCTCTTTTCAGGATATCAATCAGAAAAGCTATTTCTTCACACAAGTGCAGGCTTTCCTGTTGAAACAAATGCTCATAATTTCAGGCAGCTACTGAAATCAGTCTGAAAAATGCCATGTCAACTAAAATACAGTGCAGTGACAGATGAGGAGCTAAAAATACCAGTTTGACAATTCTTTGAAAAGTCAGGCCCTACTGAGAGATAGATGTATTGCAGGCTCAGTCCCTCAAGGTCTGGGCACAGACATGGACTAGTGAGCAAGAAAAGTACTATGAGGTAAGAACGAAGGGCTGGAGAGAGGTGAGGCTGGACCATCCCACTACTCTCTGGAGCATGATCCTTCTGGGTCTGGAGCACCGCGGGGCCAGAGCAGCAGTAAGGCACAGTCTTGTTTCATCCTCTGTACCAAGGGTTCGAATCCCCACCCCCTGGGGATTCCCTTGTGGAGGGAAAATCTGCTACTGTTCACTTAACAAAGCCACAGGAGATATAGCACAAAGGCAGACAGCTCTACCCTCCATAACTCATCCTCATGCTTTTCTAAGATGTGTTTTCTTCATGTGTAGTATAAAACTTCAGTTACTCTGGCCCTGGCAAACTTCTGGGCCCCGGTTACTATGTCATTGTATTACAAATGTTTACCCAAGGAGCTTATCTTCTGTTTCTGTTTCTAAAGATGCTCCTTTTCATTAAGCATCTCTTTCAAGCACTATCTGATCTTCCTTGCAGGTTTACCCCTATGATGATTCTCATTCCTGTATCTTTGCTGCAAAAGAATGTGACAGGTTGCTGTGAGCTGGGCATCAGCTTTTTGCCAATGAAAAAAGATTGACCCTTTTTTAATTTAAATTTTTTACTATTCTACTTTAAGGTCAAGACTCTCCATTTCATCCAAACCATTTGGATGCATCATGCAACATTTTTGTCTTTTTTCCCTAGTACCGTTCCTAACACATAAAGAGAGAAGTGCTGGAGCTTGAATTCCTTGGTAGCATGTTCTTGGATTTTCAGTGTCTCTCCAGAAAGCTGTGCTTAAAAATAGACAGGGGAATTGCTTTACAAACCTCAGCATCTTCTGACCATTTTCTCTCAATAAAGCCGGGTTTAATGCTTGATGGGCCATTTCAGCATTTGAAAAAAAGACACTAAGAAAATGCAGTGGCCAGCTTCACTGAATCATTGTGTCAAACCTATGAAAAGTCACCCTACCAATAAATTTAATGAGAATGAACTAAATAGCTTTCTACTGATGTAAAAGGCTTATATTTCCAGACAGAGCAAGGGACGTTGTTATACCACACTACTGGCAAGTGTCTGCTTTTGTCTGTCATTTTACTTCTCCGGGCCCTGATTTTATTATCATATTGCTGTAATGAAAAGCACAAATCATCTGGACAGCAATTGCAAGGAGCCATATCTCACTGCTCTGATGTCATCAAATTACTATATTTCAAGGCTTTGTCATCATATAACTTTTGTGAAAAATACCAACTAGTTTGAGGACTAGCATGCAAATAAACAGGAGCTGGATACATGAGTCTCCTCTGAGTCACGTCAGATAATTCAGCCCTGCCTTTGCCCGTGCCCTTCACTCATGGCTGGCTGTGGCAGCTCCCTGCACAGCAGCTCCCTATGGAGCCTTCTGTGCTCCTCTGTGGGGACCAGAGGCTGAGGCTAGGGATTTCCTGGGGAAGTCAAGCACTACAGCACAGCAGGGAAACTTCTGTTCTCCCCGTAGTTTCACACACTGCGAACAAGTGTTTCACTGCTGTTGCTCTATTCATAATCCAATTACTTCATGCACTGATCCCTCCAATGTGACAGCAGGAAATTCTGTTTTCTGAATTGCACACATTTATTGCGACTTGTATGCAAAATTCCCACAGCTGAAATAGTGCTGTGGTAGTGTAGCTTTTTTTCAGGTTCAGTTCCATCTCCTTTAAATTAAGAAGGCACTGGACTGGAGCACTAACTCAGCATTGTTTCAGCCTTCTATCAATATTCAAATTGCTTCCCAGCAAACTAAGCCCACTCATATGGTAAGAAACAGCTGTGAGCAAATCTTATTTGGGTCTTTGTCAAAAAAGCCAAAGGATGGTGATTTAATCTGGAGAAACTGAATGACCTTGCTTTAAAAGGCAGCTAAATTTTAATGTCTTTAGATGAAACATTCCAGAAAGAGCTGGTGATTGAGAAATGTAATGCGATATCTGGAAAACTGACCCCAATTTCTGGTTACTGACCCTCGTCTTACCTGCTATTGCTGCAGAAAGCTCAAGTAGCTAGCTGTGCAAAAGCAAGTGTGAACACACTCAGGGTCTGCCAAAGGTAATGATATATTTCTACCAACAAGAAGAATTAGGTGGGAAAAATATGATGGTTTGTGTTTTGGAACATTGTGCAAGTAGCAAATTTTGCTTCATTAAAAAATCAGTCCAAAACTATACAAAACTCCAAGGTGACTATTCATTGCAAATCCTTCTAAATTACACTATTATGAAAATGATATTTTGGGCTGGTATTTTTTATCTTGTAAGTTGCTATAGGTTCATGTAAGGAGGGCATCACTGCTTACATTCCTGTGCTGCTTCAACAGAAAGATGGAGTCACAGGGGCACCAACAAATTCTCACCTATAAAAGGAATGTACAGTAAGAAAAGGTAATGAGAAAGTGCAATACAAAAAACTTCACTTTAGAAGCTGTATTAAACTACCCTTATTTAGGTGGCTCTCCAGGGGATCTGTGTGTCAGCGAGGTAGGCACAATCCTGCCATCAGTAGCTGCTTGATCAGTGCTTTCCTTCAAGAAGGCATCTTGGGTCATCTTTGCAGAACCATATTGTTCTTCCTGTTTATAAAGCAGAACATCTCATACCCAGATATTTATGGCATGATATGAGCTCTAAGCAGTAGGGTTTTTTTTGTGAAAAAGTGACAGCGATATTTGTACACTTTATGGTTGTAACAACAATTAGCATTTGAAATCTATAATCTCGGAACATCAGTGTGATCCCTAATGTGTAGATTGGTTAGCAGAAATACTTCTGTGGCCAGTGAAGCATTGCAAGCTAGAGGCTTATTTTGGACTGAAACATGGGGAAAAAGCAACTAGATCTAATCACCAGTAAGGCCTCAAAATCTGCAACCTCACCTTGAAACATAAGAAATTTTAAGGCACACATTCTCACTATGGTCAGTCTGTAGAAGCCTATTAGGTGGTGTTCAGCAAATAATTTCTTTAAAGACCTACATATTGGTGTAGCTAATCAGGTGAGTGTTCAAATCAGTGTATTCCTTTCTAGACTACAAACTGGATTTGTCCCATCTCATTCCATAGACTCCTTCTGCAGATTTCCCTCATGTACAAAAACGAGATGGGGTTCAGCACATACCCATGGAGACGCTCTTCTGTCCTTTATTCAGGCTTCTATGGTCAGAGATGTGGCAATGATATTTCATTGCTTCAACAGCTTTAATCTCACACCTCAAGGAAAAGTACCTTGTGCTATAAATTATTTTAAGGTGTTTTTTGTTGGACTGTTCTTCTTATTTTTTTATTACTGATAAAAATGTGTAGATTTTCAGGACAAGATTGTAAGTGAATCTCACTCCAGAAACGTATTTTCATCTGAGGGTAGCATACATTTCCTCTAACTCAAAGTGATTAGTGTGACTGTGCATATTTCCTAAAAATAACTCACACATGCCTATAAAACCAAGGCTTTGTCTTTTCATTCAGATGTTATTTTAATGTATGTATATACCACGTTATTTATACACACCTGCACATATAGCTTGCATTGTATTGAGTATATAAATGTATTGACAGCATTCTCAAATTTGCTAACCTACGTCACCCTCTGCAGCACAACAAATAGAAATAGTAGCAGTATTGACTTTACATCAGTACTATATGCTTAAGTATAACCAATATAAAAATATTACATTGCAAACAGTGTTATAAAGGAGGTGGCTGATATGCCGTGCTCCCAGCAGTGTTCCTGCCAAATTCCAGAGCTGTTCCATGGTAGGTGTGCTCCAAGGGGAGGCCAAAATGTTGCATTAAAAATGTAGATCGTTAATGTTTAAAATTCCATTGAATAATGATATTTAAATCATTATTTAAAAAAGAAAAAAATCTTTAAGAAAACGCAATTAAATCTGATTTATTTCAAGCAAACAATGTGTAAATTTTTCTTGTTAGTTATTTAAGTACAAGGAGTATTGAATTTCTTAGTTCCTGAATATTGTAAAGTTACTCTAGTGGCTATTTGTGTGTTTGTTACATTCAGTACAAAACTTCTTGCCTTTATAAGACACAAGATCAAGTACCCAAACCCAGATTCTACCGCAGTCAGGTCAATGGGGACTTCACCATTGATTCTGTTGGAAGCAGAATTAAGCTTTTATGTGTTGCACAATCTTATCTGTGAATGACTAAGCTATCAATTTGTGTCAGCACCTCTCTCAAAGCTTATAGAAGACCAAGAAAATCTTTTTTTCCACAAACCCAAATCTTTCATCACAATATTTGAAAAATCTATGTAACTATTGCTGTCATGAATATCACCACTGTTTTACAAAGATACCCTGAGGCTGCTTTAGGAAGCAGAAAATGCAAGCAGAAGGAGAATGGTGGGAAACACACACCTGTGTCTCTGAGGCACGTGAAACTTCTGGAGGTTAGACTGAAAAGGACCAGCCAGAAGCAGACAGAAACTCTGCACTGGTCCACAATACAAGTCTTCAGACTCAGAGATTTCAATAATTCATTTATGTATAATCTGTGCCCTAATGCAGTTGCTCTTTGGGCAAGTGAACATGGTTGCTTCTATGTTCAGTCAAGAAGAATTAGATTACAGAGGATAAACTCAAACCCAAAAAATGAGAAAATGTAACTTCTGTTATAAAAACCAGAAGAGTTAAAACCATATGTTGTTTTCTGTGTATTCCTACAACACAAAGAATCTGAACATCTTCCAGTGGTGTATCAAGTGATTCAGCAAGTACTTGTTACGTGTGTTTTGCTTTCTTTCCTGTTACTACTCAACGGTTCAGTGTGTGTCTGCAAAACATCACATCTTGTATTGGTAGGGACTCTACCTGACAGGACATTTAGCCATGTTATTACTCTATGTTGATTTTAGACAGGTGAATTTCATGACTGTATATTTTTAGACTTGTCCCCAAGAAAGCTCAGCCTTTATCCTTAAACTAGTAAATGAAGATGTAGGCCATCCCCCCAGTTTTTAGGGTACCCCATCAGAGACACTTTCAAACACTGCAAATACTATGAATATTTCTGGCTTTTGGCTTTGGTGAAGCATAAAGCATCATTTACATGTTAAATACATACAGACACTGCAATTCTTCCTAAGATAGCTCCTGTTACACTTAATTTGTTTCAAACAAAATTTTAGTGTCCTCTACTTCTGATGCCTGATGGTCACAGCCCCAAAAACTAGAAGGTCTGGTTTTAATCTCTTTAAGGCAGAAAAGTGCTGTCCTTTAGTGAAAGCAGATGGGAAAGTCTGGGATTCCAGGCAATTACACACACATAGTGATCCAGAAATAGAGCATCTGACAATGTTAAACTCCTTCAGCCTGCTGGAATGGATGAGTCCTCTTTAAGGATAGACTCAAAAGGGTAATATTTTTCAAGTTAATGGATTATTACCCTTGACAGTCACTTTAAAAGAATAGGAAATTAAGGAAAACATAGCCTGAAGGCAATACCTCTTGGTACATGATTAAATTTCCATTCTCAGCATCTGTGATGATCCAGCATTGTAATTGGGCACACTCATGGAGAGTGACCTAAACATCCCATACCTTGCCTCCATCATACCCACTAAAATCTCTTTGAGACATGAAAAGTTTTGTAGCCCAAGCAGCAGCAGCAAAGGACTTGTGTTACCACTGCATGATTGCATCTATTAAGAGTAATTCTAATCATTAACCACCAAGCATGGCAGGCAAGAAAAGGGGAAACTACTGTGAAGCATGACAGATATATGAGATTTAAGTCACCTTTGCACCCTTCTAACACTGAGCTGTCATGGACTATTCATACAGTTCATATAAATTAAAGCAGACCAAGAGTTCTCTGAGATGTAGAGTTTTGTGAACAGCTAGTGAGCAACACAACATCCTCATATCCTTTGTAACAAGTAGCCCATTCTGGTCCAAGGTAAAGTCCATTTCCAGAGGGTTTGTCTTATGGCATACCCACACTAAATTCGTACTGATTCCTGCTCTGAAGGATGATCAAGGTTTTTTACTTTTGTGCTCCTCCAGATCTGCTTGTAGAGACAGAAACTCAAATGAGAGTGCCTCAGAGCTGCCTCCAGTACATTTCTAGGAGTCTGGCAGATTTGCCTGCAAAATCAGAGCTGTGGACAGTATGACTACATTCCTTACTCCTTAATCCTACAGAAGCACTTGAAGTCTGCCAACAAGGTTGCTATTCCAGATTATTATTTAGGAGATGCTGAAATCATAGGTCAGAAGTATAAGTCAATGTATTAAGGATCACTGCTAGATTTGCAAGAAGGCAGCTTTCTGAAAGAAGGATAATTGATCTCTATACGAGAGGGATTTTACATCTGTTTTTAAGCCGCTCTTTCTACAAACAGTTTTGAAAGTTTATCAGCAGAAGGGTGGGGATGAGCTTGGTTGAAATGAAACACCTTTTTATGTGTAAGGGTATTTCAAGGTTTCTGGTTCTTCTTAATTTTAAATAAATTGAAATAATCAATTTTAATAAAATGAAACCATTTCATTCAGGAATAGCCAAAAAAAGAGCATCCTGAGGATAAACACGTAGGGGTTTTCCCACCAGCAGTCAAGACAAAATTGTGAAACAACTGCAGGTTCTAACAAATCTGTAGCTGGCAATAATGTGATGTGATCAGATGTGCAGTAAATAACTAAACCAAGGTCTGGTTGCTGCTCCATTTCCTCTTTGCAGCTGTGGCCAGTAGCTGTTTATCGTATGACTGGAAGGCACAGGTAGGCTGCATTTTTCATTCTTCATGTTCTTTCAAGGATTTCCATGCTTCTTTCATGTGCTTGCACTCAGCTATGACATTTATTGTGTGATTATGCACTGCTGACTGTGATGCCAAATTTGGCTTCTGAAGTATCTGTCCTGGAGCCTCTGGTGACTATTTTAAACATTTCAGTGACCTGTTTTACACCATGGCCTCAAAACCAGCCATAATTTCACAACTTAGAGGCAGTAAATTTCAGCATAGGATTGCAACACTTGTTCATGGCTGTTACGCAGAAAGGAAGGAGCTTCTTAAACCAGCTTCCCACTGGAGCAAGCACACAGGTTTGACTTGATTCCCTACAGAAATACCTTCCATTAGGCACTGCGCAGTGAGAGTCTTGGGCTTTTTACTGATTGAGTGCAATCTAGAAGTCCAGTCAGTGTGAAATGCGGTGCACACCTACAGCAATCTATAATATGAAGGAGAGTGCTTCCCTGGTTCTCACAGTTTTGCCATGACCCAAATACAATGGGCTAATTGGTTTGTATTGAAGTTAGAACTCTGTTTCTTGTTAAAGGCAAGGCCGCATTTGCTTCATTAATCCCTTGCAGAAGTGTCTACTGAATCCTGAGGTTTGTTTTCACTGAGGTCTGTCACACTTGAGTCTTTTTCCCAGTACAGGGAATTGCTGTGTTTCCCCATATGGCTTCCACATTTCTGGAGTATATTTTTGTCTGTAGATATATATTCTCCTACCCTGCCCTTCATTAAAGTAAACATGTGTACCATAAGATCTCTTTCTCATGTATGCAATGTTTTCTTGGTATGTATGTCAATTGCAAAGAACATTCTGCCACTCGCTATATGCTTCCTATAGAGCAGCTCTGCTGCTGTGCCCTTGCTCAGCTATATAGAATACCTGCTGGGCATGAAAATGCTCAAGTCCGTTCATAACTTTCCGAGAAATTGAACATTCCTAACAAAAGTTAGCATCCCTGGAGACTGGGGATTTGCGTGAAACAGTCAGTAAGATACAGGGAGAAGTTCCATCTCTTTCAAGAATTTTTATTCCTACATGAATGCAGTAGAAGGTGACTATTTTCAGTTTGGATCTGCCACCATGAGCCCTGCCCTGGAATTAGATATCTGTGTCAGTGCTTTCTCACAAACACATATAAGATTTGTCATTTTTCTCAACAGCCTACTTAGGATCTTTTAGAAGATTCGGTTTCAGTGGGGTCCAATACCTAAGGGGAATTTCTACCCAAATCTGCCAAAAAAGCTAAATCCCCATCAATTGCATGTGTAAATGCTATATGCGTGCCTCTGTGTGTTTATGTTTATGTAAAAACAAAGGCGCTTAATTAACTTGAGTAAAAAACAAAAACCACACTGAGGGAAGATCTCATTAGAATCAAGGAAAATTGTCTTGTAAGATATTGGTAACATGTAAATTTGGTACTGATTTATGTTAACATTAAAGTATGCACACTTAATTAGCATTGATTTTAAAATGGAAAATGGTCTCCCAGGATACCGTAGAGCAATTCCTTACGTCTTAATTAGCTACAAATACTACTCTAAGAAATGGGTCTTAGTAGGGACTAACCTATTTTAAGCAAAATAAGATGTATAAACTTGAAAGAGACAGAACTTACACTGTAAGGAGGAACTGTTAGGTTAATCTTTCTAGATCTCATGTAAAAAGTCTCCTTTAACTGCCTCCAGTGGTAGCCCAAAATAAACAACGTTCTCCTTTTTTTTCCATCTTTCACATTCCAGCCTTTACATAACAGTGGAGGTCTCACTTGCATTAAAAATTTAATTGTGGTAATTTCATACATACATATATACTGAATGAATGGGAAGATTTACAGGGCAAGAATTTATGGCCCGCTTTCTGTGCTTCCTTTTCCTTTACAAAGTGTTTCTTAACCGGAAATAGATTTTCATGTTCAGTTTTCCAGCACCTTGACCTTCTCCTTTAGCACTTTTTCCTGGGACATCACCCAGTGCAAATGCACAGAGCTGCAAACCTGTTCATGAACAGAGGTGCAAGCAAGTACCGGTTGGTGCAATGAACCCCTGGGGAATCACGCTGGAGAAACATAGGTGCTGGGAACAATCAGAGTGTCAGAAGTTCACTTAGGTGTCACAAATCATCTTAACACACAGGAGTTCAAAGGAGGACACAGACACTGGCTGCATTAGGAGGATGAGGCTGCACAAAGTTTCCGCACTGTAGTGAGCACTTTCTCACATGAGCAGTCCTTAGGCTTCCAGGGGCTATAAACTCTGACCTATCTATTAACAGTTTTCGCAGGCAGCTCAGAACTACGATCACTTTGATATTTGGTTCTGTGTAAAGGCATTCATATAACCATGACACATGTCGAGATAAAACTGTTAGATAATATCACATATCTCTACATTGCTGTAAGGAAAACGTTTATGGATAACACAAGTGAAATGCACACAGCTTTTCCCAAGGAAGTGAACACAAGGTTATCACGTACATCTGCTGACAGTAACAGATGGCAGCACTAATTGTTGTTCAGAAAGTTCATGTTGTTTTAATTTTCTCAAGGGCAACGCACGGGCATGGATATGATGTGTTTCTATATTACCACATTTGTGCACCACTTAGAGAAGTGCTGCTGGTTCCCACCTTTGGTGGGGTGACTCTGAGGCTTCCGCTGTAAGCAGAGAAGAGGGTTAAATGAGCTCCCATGGCTCTCCTCTCTCCTGCCTCTCTTTGCTCTTGCTAGGCCCCTGCTATCCCCACAGCACCAAATGCTGGGCTGACCCCGCTGAAAGGCAGCTCAGCAGAAAATTATTCGTTTATTTCATTTTTGCATAAGTCAACTGAACTGAATCCATCTCCTGAAGGGGTGAGCATGGATTCTGATGGTAAAGAAAGAGGTGGAAGTCTGCACTACTGGGGAGGCAGAGCGAGGAAAACAGGAAACAACAGGGAGGAATGGACCTGCACCATTCACAGCAGCACACTGCCAATGCAACAGAGATTTTCTTTTAATAGCTGAATATGGATGAAGCAAAATGTGAGCAAGCTTTAGTAATGATGCTTGATATTTGCACATACAGTGGAGAGCAGCTACAACAGTACAGATGCAGAGGGGTTGTCAAGGAAACAGACATGTTTTGCTTCAGATGTGCAGTGAAGCACATACTCCAGACGTTCATATAGCCTTATTAGAACTGCATCTGAATATCTCACAGTCCTTAATAATGAATTTTACCCTTGTAACACCCCTGTAGTATAGTGACACTTTATCCTATTTTAAAGGAGCAAAGCAAATAGACAGAGCCAGCTGCCCAGTCATACCACCACATACCAGGATATTCCAGCACAGACCTCTGAAATCTAAACAAGAGCACAGCAGTTTTACCCGTGATCCAGCCAGTGTCATGACTTTGATATGGGTCAGCAATAAATTACTAAGGAAGAACATAAAGACAACAAAAGCCTACCTCCTCATACCGGCCATCAGACCATTGCCAGGGAATGGTGCCAAGTTCATTTCCAAACATTTGTGACACTTTCTTCCCCAAATGAAGCATGGGAACATGGGTATGGTTTGGGGCTCTGTACTTCAGAATCATATAAATGTGTAGGCAAAATCTCTTATCATAAACATACTGGTAAATGTATTTAAAATATCAAAGGAATGCTAGAGATAAGGCAATGAGCAGACATTACCCAACAAAATCCAACTTTTATCATGCTGCATTCAGTTCTGCTTTCAAACCAGCACCAGCTGCCTGTAAGCTTGGAAGAGAAGAAAGGGTGGGAAGGCTTGCCTGTTTAGGGAGGATGAAGGAAAGCCCCAGTCATAGGTAAATAGACCATCTGATATGCTACCCAAAGTTCAGGCTGCATTTTCCTTACCCTTTATTTTCATTTTATTTTCCAGTCTATCACATGCCCAGCAAACTTTGTTCTTATTACAACAAAGAAACAATTAAAGCAATCATTATTTCTCATTATTCATATAATAGCAATTGCTCTGCTGAGGCATGCATTTTTTAGATTCCTAGTGAAGAAGGAACAGTGCAGGGCTCTCAGGGTAAGCTGTGGCTGACAGGCGATGGCACTGAAAACACAGGACATGGTAACAGGCATTCAGGCCCTTTTAAGAAATCTAGAGATAAGTAACAACAGCACCAGAAAAATGGTCCTCAGTGAATGGAGAAGTCCATAGCGATTTCAGGATGTACATCTAGTTCAGAGTCTCTATTATGAGCTCTCTGTGTCAGAGCCTGTTCTGAAAACCTGCTTCAAAAGTTTGGCAACATCCTTGCTTCAAAACAGAGGAGTTCTCTAAGATGTGGCTCAATCTCAGAACATGAGCTATGGAAAAGAGGAATAGCATGTCCTTTCTGCCAGTCTTCGCTTAGTTTGTCGAAAGTACTGTTTCCTTTTAGACTGTCTGATCTGGACAAACAGGTAACAATTAATTCACTTAGATGATTGAAGACAACACTTTTGTCATTCTTAATACAGACCTGAACCTGACTTCAATAGTCCTCACAAAGGGAAAATACCTGTGTCCTAAAACCACCTTTGAAGATGTCTACTGTCTACTTTTGTTTAAGGAACTTCTTCATCTGCCCATAAGAAATATTTTTCTCAGATATTTTTTCAAATTAAAAATATGAACAAGCTGCAAAAAGACAAATAAAAATGAGTGTCAAGAGGATACAGAATCCTGCCTAATTTGCCTTTAGAAACACTCTTAAATACTTCTGCCATTAAAGTTTAAGCCCCAAAACAGTTTCAAGGCCTGTGATGCAGAAATACCCAGATTTTTTAGCCCTCACACCCTTTTTCTTCCTAATAAAGCAGGCTAACACATCCTGTTATATCAAATGAGTTAAAGGTTTACTTGAAATCTACAGAAATTGAGGGAATGGAGTGACTGTGACCTCCTCTGTTTTCATTCTTACATCCTCTGTATCTGAGTATTTTCTTATGACAGATTAATCCAGTCTTTGAAGACTTCATTGTTGACCTCAGGGTGCCTAAAGCAAGTCATCATGGATGTTCACATTCAGAAACAGACTCAAGCCAAAGAGAAAAGCTATCTGAAGCATAACATTTACAATGCACAATTTTTACAATGATTTGATCATTCAAAAAGATGCGAGGGGAAATATAACAAAATCTGTATTGCTCAAAGCATTGTACAAGGCAAACTGCAGACTGCGTATTCCTTCCCATTTTGAAAATGTGCATGGGCTTTAACATTCACTTACTACTTATCTCAACCTGTACAGAAATTTATAACAAATGGTTACAGTGAATATCAGCTGATGTATATTGTGATACACTTTAGGAAGCAGAAAAGAAAAAATTTGTAAAAGCAAAGACCAAAATGAAAATCTGTCATGAACTGATTAAAAATCAAAAGCCCATGTAACTTGTAACAAAACAATTTGAGGCAAAGACTTGTTGCAAACACGGCTGTTTAATGTATGGCACCAAAACCAAAAGACATCCTTTTCTTTGTGCCCAAAGAGCTCGCTCATCCCTCACTCCTCAGTCTCTGAAGGTCTCTTTAAAAGAAAAATGGGCTAACTATGAAGGCAAAAGCTGCCAACAGTAGATAAAGAGATTGTTTTAACTACCTCAAGTATGCCTACAGTAATTTCCCTATCATTTACCTGTTGCATTACCTACATTCGTCTGATGAGCCCATCTGTCTCCAAGCCAGCAACACCTTCAATCTAGCAAGCAGCCATTTGCCAAAACTTTCTCCAAGGCTGGAGACCTGCCTTTTTACTGCACTTATCAGCTAACTATTATTGCCACTTTTATGACTGCTAAGCCAAGGCAGTGATAAATAAGACCTTCCCCTGCTCAGAGCTTTTCACTGTAACGAAACAAAATCCTCTCTAGTAGTCAAACCTGCTACTGGCAGCCTCGGTGGGCACAGAGGTGCCATCAGCACTTAGCAACCCTGAAAACAGAAGACTTCTTTCCTGGCTCTGTTTTACAACAGGCTGCTTCAGCCCCCCATCCACAGCCTTCCCTGGCTGACAGGGAACCACACTGCATGGCCACACACTGCAGTGGGCTTGGCTTCCTTCTCTGCATGGCTGGCTGCAAGGACATGAAATCTGAGGGGATGTTCCTGTACACTGGCTGGGGCAGAGGAAATGCTGGTGTCAGGTGTGTGAGTTTATGCTTTTAATGGGGGCACCACACATTTTAGTTTTGATGTCTGGACTGAAAGCTTGAATATGGATTGAGTAGCTGTCACCTGAAACAAGGATCCAGACCTCAGTGGTGTAGCTGGTCAGTTAACAATAACAATGCTACTAAATTAAGGATTTTCAATTTACTAAAAATACTGCAATTCAAATACCTATTTCAAAGTGGTTAGTTATTAGAAGAGAGCAGATCTATGTGGATCTTTTAGATAGTTGGAAACAAAGATTGCAGATGAAAACTCGTAAGTTTTACTCCATAAGTTTAGATGCATATGACTAGAAGCCCTCAACACTTCTTCATCAGAGTTAAGTCCAGTGAATTTATATCTGCTGATTTCCTCAGAGGTACTGTGGTATGTAGCACATGCTACAGATGTGGTGAACTACAGCACAGACAGAATTAATGGTCTTCTTTGAGTTATGTCAGAACCACTTTTTATTTCTTGATCAAGGACTACCCACAATAGGGTACTGGTCTCTGTATTAGTCCCTAATTAGCTCCATAGTAGTCCCTAACACAGACCTCAGACTGGATACTTGCATAGTTTAACATGCCACGCTGAACATGCCAGTGGCATTTTTTTCAGTACAAAAATTAAGTGCATATGTTAGAGTTCCAGACTAAGTCTCCCTGTTGTCAAGCGATGAGTCCTGCGCCCCTACTGACTTGCGCCCACTTCAAGAAGATCTCTGTGCTACAGCATCTTAATTTTTAGGCATTTTGCTCAGATATTCAAACCAGGTTGGGCTCCTGGGACAAATTCCTCTTCAAGCTGCAGTTAGATAGTGCACTGAATATGGGCAACCTTCCAAGTAAAGCATTATTTGCCCTTGGGTGTATAGGAGTCAGCAACAAAAATGTTTCAACAGCAAAACAGCCCAAACACCCCCCAACTATACCTAAAGCTTAGCATATCCGGGAGGCTCTCTGACCTGCTTCTGGTCAAAAAATACGGTGCCCGAATTAAACAGAAACAAAACTTGAAAGAATCTGATGCTGCATTCTCATTTAAGTACTGGCTGCAGAGCTGGCCAAACTCACTATCCCTTGTGTCCATGGGCAAAGTTACAGAAAGTGCTTTAACACTTTGGTGCCTTTTAGCAAACAACAGTGTCAAACAAACAGATGAAGGGTCACGCACCAGTCACTGAGCATCGCACACCTCCCACCTCTGCCTTATGTAAATAAAATACTAACATTTACTGCTCAAGTTCTCCAGATCCTAACCATCAGCCACATTTATTGAGCGCATGAGTATCCCTGTTACTTCTAGGGCTTAGACGTTTACGCTTACACACACCTTTTATACAAATAAACTCCTTGCAGCATCAAGGTATGCATTTAATATTTTCTTCATCATATAAAGTTCACTTGAAGGAACTTTGCTAAGGAATATTTCATGCGAAATAACTATCCAACCACTGTTACCAGGTATGAAGGATTGTTCCATTTATTTTGCCCACTGGCAATCTAAATGTTTATAAATCCAACTCAGAACCTGATAACGCTGCCAGATTTATACCAGATGAGCTGTGTGGAGCAGAGCAGCTTGGTAGAAAGAAAATTTTAATCCAATTGTGCTCTTTTATGGCCCTAAGAGCAACTGGAAATAAAATGGCTTCTGGCGTAACTTCAAAAAAACCATAAAATGTTCTACATGTTGTAGCTGCCATAATCCCAGAGACCACATCTAAATAAGTGGGGTTGGGAGAAAAAGCAGCTTTATGATAGTCTCCACCAAAATAACTTTTATAAAAAATATTTGTGACCACGAGCTAAAACATCCATTTCCCCAACCATGTATTGCAAATCTTAACGAACTTAACATTTCTTATTAGTCAGAACATTAACATTAGTATTAGAACATTTGGAGTATTAACCTTATAGTCATAATTAAAGTGACTGAAGTATCTGATTATTTGGATTACTCTGAAGTTTAAGATTATCAATTTTGAAACAGATTTTATCAGTAGCACACCAATAACACTGTAAGTACTTATCAATATGTTATATGCAGAATAGGAAACACACTGCTTTGTATTTTAGCCTCCAGAAATCAAGTACCAGGAAAACTGGATGAAAGCAGATCTTTTCTATACAGCTGATTTTGGGGGCAATTGAAAGAGAGGTGTTCCATCTTCCCCCAGTATATATGTGATTTCTCAAGTGCATGTGCATACACACAGACCTGAAAGAAGTTTTCAGTGTTTCAACAGCCTTATTTAGACCAAGAGGTGTAAAATGCTGCAAGAGCACTGTTACAGAAACAGGTGATTGCTAGGTATGAAAAGCAGAATTATAGGAATTTGTAAGTGAATTTATCTACTTCCAGAAGTGGGAACTGAGGAAATCAAAACCTCTGCTAAGAACAGGGCCTGTGGGTGAATGGTGCACCAAAGTCAGCTCTGAATCTTAGCCCAAGCTATGGAACAGAAATGACTGTGTACTTGTCACGGTAGCAAGCACATTGTAGGCTCTGGATTGATCTTCATGGTGTTTCCATAAGGAGTAGGAGTTGTATGCTGCTGATGGATAACCTAAAATTGTGCACTTGATTTTCACCCATTTCACTTTGGGCTCTGGCTTACTTATTCTGGCTATGAAGTATCTCTTCAAGGCACACAGCAGACTGGCAGGATCGGGCTTGTCAATATGTTCTCAAAGCTTGCAGCATGAAGCACAGTGACACTCTACAAAAGGGAAGCAGGCTGTTTGCTGCCTTAGCTTGATATGCACAAGTAACAGGGAGAAAAGGCGGGCAGGAAAAAAAAATCAAAAGCCAAAAAAACCCAAACACACAAAACATATTTGTGCTCAAAATTATTAGAGGTTTTATCTCCTTTTTTAACAAAAGAAAGAAGCTCCCCAGCACAGCCAAAATACAGCATCTCAAAACCCAGTCTTGACTGGAGGAGGGGTGTTACATGCTTTAGCTGTCTTCTGCTCTTCACAAATGCGGTTGTTATGACTCCCACCATTCCTGCAGAATGTCACTACTCTGGTCTTCCAAGGATGTAGGCAGGTCCAAATGGGACAAAACATCTCTGGTTGTGCACATATCTAAAGCCTCTCAAAGGAATCTGGCGCTTAAGTGTACATGGTCCTTCACAGATTAGCCTGAGAGGGAAGCCTACAGCAAACAAAACAACAATTCAAACCACAGTCACACACCGAATCATGAGAGAGCAGAAGTAAAGGTGCACATCAGGGATGAAGATGTGGGAACAGTGGATTCTCAGCTTCATGACTAGCCATGACAGGAGAGTGGAAGGCAAAATGACCAAAATCAGGGGAAAAAAAAACATTCATGGCAGATCCAAAACAAATATTTGCAGCTTCCCAGGAAGACAGCTGTCACTGCACCCCTCTAGCATACCAAAAGGTAGGGGAAAGCCTGACCACCTTAGGACAAAGGCTTCGGGAGGCTGAAGCAGTTGAGGATAACAGCTTGCTGCCTCAGCCAGGACCACAGGGTGCACACCTCTCAAGAGACTTGCAGTGTTGTACACTATTGTCCAAGGATTAATCAGACGTACTCAAAATGTATTGTGTTTGCCTGACATATAGGGGGTTCAAAGAGGTTTTAGCACAAATCAAGACTGCAGTAAGTCATTGATATGGCACCAGTTTGAAGCAAAGGTTTAAACAAATCTAAGTACGTGTTCAAGGAAAAGTGAAGTACAGAGCATTTTGAGGCATGAAGGCATCTTAAGCAATTTGTCTTGTCTGCTTGGCACAAAGCACACATTTTCATTCTCCTCTCCTAATAAAACCAACAAACACACTTCTTCAACAAACAGCATATTTTACAGTATATACTAAATCTTTTTACTTTTTTGACCTTCTGAGTAGAGTATGAGGCTTTTATTTGAGTTTGATGCAAAACATCTCCAGCTCTTTACTTGAGACACCTGCATTTAATCTATGGATATTCTCAGAAGTTTTTTATACTCTGCAAGAGAAGGCTGCAATCATGCAACTCAGATGTGATTACTAGTCTAAATCACTCAGCAGGTCACATTTGCTTTGAAAACCAGTATCTATCATATGGATTCCTGAACTGATTTCAACCTACAATTTAAAACAATGAAGCAAGTCAGGAAAAACTGACTGTGACAAGAACATTCTGTCAACATCCCACATATACAGAGGTCCTGAAGATACTCAGTACATACCTACATTATTGACTGCAGCATAATAGAAAAATACCCAAAGGAGACTTAAATGAGCAGCGTTAAGGTACCATTAGCAGTCAAGTGATGACTTGGAGCTCAGAGAAGGCTTGTTTATCTAATGAGAAGCAGTTCCCAAAATAAACATAGTTAAGAGGCAATGATGAAAACTGAGGTTTGCATGCCAGAACCCACAAGTATGAGAGGTTTCCTGATACAAGGTGGCACTTAATTAACCCAATTACCCAACTTAATGATCCAGTTCAACAAAATACTGAAGCATATTCAGGACACTCTAATGTTACTGAAGTTTACAGAAGTTGGTGGATGGGAAGTGCTTTGATGAAGAGGCAGAAATGAAGCCAAATCCGATGGACATTATTTTCAGTTGAACAAATTTACAATTGCAACTGGTTGGAAAAACCCCCCAAGAATTTCTTTCAGAAATTTCTGCAGAAAACTAGTTTAAAATCTCATATATTAAATTACCTAAACACTAGAGATTGCTTTTTCCTACTCCTGCCTTTCTCCTCTTCTATGTCCATTCCCCCTACCTTCACTTTCTTATTTTCCTTTCTTTCCTTTACCTTTCCAGTAGACAAATGGCAAAGAGGAAAGCCAGAGAAATTGTCTTAAAAAAAAAAATATGTAAAAACTTTTGAAAATCCTTTTTCCACAGTTTTTCCACAGTTCTCCTTTTAGAAAAAATGCTATTTAACCCAAGGTTATATATATATTTTTTTTTTTGACAGGCTTTTACTTCAAGCTTCTTCAAAAGCCAGGCATTAACACCCTTCTAGCAAGTAAATTACATCCAGTCTTTTAAGGCTACTTTAAAGCAATGCCATTTACCAAGATTGCACTTGACTGGAGAGCAGCTAGTTTCTCTTCTGAAGAGCCTAAAAACAAATGATACAATCCTGCAGGTCGCAACATGCGCACAGAGCTCCAAAGGTCTGAAGAAAACTACACAAACTGCAACTGGCCAAGAAACCGTTTTAGCAGTAGCAATTCAATTACTTAATGCAAACAAGTTTCTTGGATCCCCCTTTTGCAGACATTTGGTTTTCCTGCATCCAACACCAAACAGTGAAAGACATGCATAGAGCTATTTTGGAACCCACTCCCTACCTATTTTTCTGCTACCACACTAGCACAGGCAGTGCCACTACCACTGCTACTATGTTTGGAGCCTTATTTTAAGGCAGACCCTCCAAGCTGAAGAATGACAACCAGGACCATCCAAGGATGATGCTATTGTTTTCACCAGTATTTCAGCAATACTTCTCCTGACCTTCCTCTGATTTTCATCCTTGGCTAATTTAGGCTATGTTAATGACATCTGTAATCCCCTTCTTACAGTAATTATTCATTAGAGCCTTTCAAATCACTACAAACGCAACTGATGAAAAACATATTGGATGAAATTTCTCTTTTTTGCTTTCAATGAAAAAGGCTGAAGTAAAACGAGTTTGGTCTCATTTTGGTTTTTGGAGGAATCCATTTCAAAATTAGTTCTAAATGGATGTCATTTGACAGCACCTTTCTTTCATTCAGATACAACGAACAATAACATCTCTGAAAAGAAGAAACAGTTTTATAATTTAAAATAATCAAAAAGAGTCTCTACTGAGAACACATGAGCTTTAACTTGCACAAACCCTGACAAAAGCATAGCTGTTCTCCTGCAAAGGTCTGAGCAGTATCCCCAACAGCAACATCAGAGTTTCCACATGCAGCAGAGGCTTTATGAAGCACCAAGTCAGGACAAATTTCTTCTTTTAAGAAAATGTATTCTCATTTTTCTTCTCTGTATTACTAGGGTGGTAGCAACTAAGATAAACTGTACTGCTCTTTTGACCCAAGTATTACCCAAGTAAATACTAGTATAGTAGCATTAAATGCAATTTCCATTTTCTCAGATCTACATTTATAACAGCAGGAACAGAAAACAGGTAGACTAGATGAGCTCTAGAAATGTGTACTATTACTGTTCTTGCTTAGTTTGCCCCTTCAGCAAACACAGGTAACTAATTAAGATAACAACTGTGAAATCCTGGCCCCAGGGGAGCCAGTGGTAAAAATCACAATAGCCACGATTAGTCTTACTCAGAACGGAACAAAAACACCAATGAAGACTTATTGTTTTATTTATTTCAGTCAAGTTATTTTAAAACATATTACAATAAAATATTAACAGAGGTAAATTAAGAATAGTGTTTTTAAAACAAGTTAATATTTCAAAGTAGGAAATTTCACAAAAAAGCACCACTTGAAACTAGTGTAGTTTTCATAGTGCACTGCAATCTGCAGAGACCACAGAACAGAGGAAGCACCCACAGTATTAGAATAGCCTTAACATATTCTGTCCAGCTTTGACTTCATAGCATAAAGAATTTGCATAGGTAATAAAAGACACTCAGGTACAATCTTTGAATTTGCAAAATGTTTCACGATACAAAACAATGCAGGTTTTTGTAAGCCAAATCCTTTTTCCTCTTGTATGAGCAGCACTATACAACCTAAATTATTTTCCTTCTGCAATGGTCAAGTTTTCTACAA